>JANHGN010003593.1:0-82852 GCA_024605025.1 Megaceryle maxima | reverse complement strand
CTGCAGTGGGATGGGGTGGACAAGATCTTGGGAGGGGACACGACTGGGACAGCTGACCCAAACTGACCAAAGGGATAATCCAACCCATATGACATCAGCTGAACTATGAAAGCTAGGAAAATGAGTAGGGGGGGGGGACATCTGCTTGTCCTCCAGAGCAACCGCTACGCATTTGGAGCCCTGCTTCCCAAAAAGGGCCAGACAGCACCTGCTGATGGGAAATAGAGAATAAATCTTTGTTTTCTTTTGCTCCCACATGTGGCCTTGCTTTGCTTTTTCATTAAACTGCCTTTGTCTTAGCCCATGAGTTTCATATTATTTTCTTCCCCCTGGTCCAGCTGAGAGGTGGTGGGGAAGTGATAGAGTGGCTTGGTGGGCACCTGGCATCCAGCCAAGGTCAAACCACCACATGGGTTAAAGTTGCTGTTGATTATTCATAAAGAGCTATTTTATCAAACTGTTTTCACGACAGGTAGGTAAAATGGGAGCAGGAAAAACCTCTATGTAACTATTAATGTGACCAGTGTGATTTGTAGTAGATGTTGTTGATGTGTTTTCCACTACACAGAATAAACCTCACTTGAATGCTTTTTACTCAAGTTTCTGAGCTGGTTCCTCAAAATAGGTCCCTTTTTTGAATCTCTTACTTCTGGGCTACGTGTGTGAACCCTGGCTGAAGGCTAGCTGCAGAGATGGACTGCATTAACACGAGGGAAAATGTCCCCATTCAGTAAAATATGACCCTTGAAGAGGCCCCAGCTGCTGCAAGCACCATCAACAGGCTTGCAGCCAGTCACTAGCATTTCAGGGAAGGTGATGACCTCAGCGTGGACTCCTCCTCCAGGAACATAATTGAAACTCCTGCTTCCCTTAGCACACCGTGACCTGATTTTCCTTGCTTTCGATTTTTTCTGCATAGTAACACTGGGAACATTAAAAAAATAAAAAAGGGGTTGTGCTGTGTATATCCCTTGGACTCCTAACCCAGAGGTAGGGGTCTCTCCTGGCTGACTGATGTCCCTTCAGCCAGGGAAGAATTTTAAAGGGTCTGTGTGGTTCAGATACATCTCCGACTGACAGCTCTGTTGCAGAGGGTTATTTTAAATGCGAGTTAACTGTCAACACTGAAGCACACAGCATGAGGAGAAAACTTAAGTAGTAAACTTAAAGTTTTGCCACGGCATGCTTACAGGTCTTCGTCTCGCGCGCTCTGGGACACTCCGCAGCTGGAGCCAGCCAGCCAGAGCTGGGCAGAGCTAACGCCGACAGGGAGGAGAATCTTAAACAAGGTGCTCACGTGGCCTAAAATGAATGAAAAAAATTTGGCTACTTAATTGGCAGGTCACCTTTGAGAGGCAGCCAAGTCCTGCAGTGGTTCTGGGGGAGATCCTAGCTGCGAAGACACTCCAGCGCCCGCGGCTGCACAGTAAACACAGATGTGGCAAAGACAAATAGCGGGCAGAAAGGAGAATTTGAGTGGGAAGCAGAAGCAGTTTTTGCATGGACGCGTGACTGGAAAATTTAGTAAACCAAGCAAATTGCTTACGAGAAGCTTAAATAGGATTCCTCTGGTATCCAGCAGGATTCACGATGAGTGAGTGATTTATAAAGCAGCAGATCCACAAAGAGAAATATCTTCACTGAAACCAGCCAGCCAGCGCCTTAGCAATGTGCTGATATCACTTCAACAAATAACTGGGTTTTTTAAATAATACTTTAACATTCCAGATTGTTAGTAATATATTTGTGTGGCCTTGAACCTTGCAAGTATGTCTTAAAACAAAATATTTAAACAGCATTTTTGGAATTTGTAAAGTACTGACTTGAAAGTTGTGTTGGGTCTTGTGCAGAGGTTGATGAATCACTGATGCCCGAGGCTGCACAGAGAATCCAGGTCGGGCTTTGTTTTCAGATGATAGTGATTCATCAGTAGTTTCTGGGGAAATAAGAAACTTGAACTCTGGTTGGGGCGAGTAAAAAAGCCTTCTGGTTCGCCTTTTAATACCAGAAAATAAAAGAGATTTCCAACTAAGGAAAAAAAAGAAACAACAAAAAAGTATTGCATAAAAGCAATAGAGGGAGGATTACTCTGAACTCAGCAGAGGAAAGCAATTATGACTCGAAAATAAGCACTGAGTAGAGACAGACTTCATTTTGAAACTCTTTAGGGCAGTGGACAAAAGAGTTATGTGACCTAGATCAAAGGTCTTGTTCTCCATTGTAGCTAGTTACTTCTTGTACTAGATGTTGCTATCTAGGTACCAATTAAGAATTTTTTCAAGAATAATGAAAATTTACCCAGGGAGCCTTGCCAGACCAATTCCACTTGGTATTGCTGTGTTCATGTGTGTGGAAATCTCCATGGCAAGAAGAATTGGGTCTTACATCCCATAACTGAAGGACCTTTTGCTTCTATAGCTGGAGGAGAAAGTTAGAAGGTGCCAAGAGCAGGCAGGGAGGTTTTCCTTCTGCTTACGGGTATGTCTGTACTGTAACCATTGCCAAGTTCTAGAGCATTTGCCACCTTCTCAGATAAGTTTTGTCATCCCGTGTGAGATGGGTTGTAAAAAGCCTCCTGGGTTATTCCTGTTTGCTGTGCAATTTGCTGCAGCTACGCAGAGCACTGGAGCCGCATTTTGTCTGAGACAACTGATCCTTTCCTCCCTTCTCCATCAGCCTGATTTGTAACAGGCAGGATGCTATCAGAACCAAGTTAGCTGATTTAAAGGCTCTATAACTGCAGTGGAACCATGTCTTCAGTTTGATACAGAAGATCATTTGACATTGAATATCAGAGAAGCAATTGGTAGCACCAGCTCTGATGGAAGTATGGGAATGAGTCAGCTATTTGGCACATATTCATTTTTAATCGTTGCTTTTGGAAAAAAAGATGTATTTTTCTGCCTGCCTTGTTTATTGTAAACACTGTACATATTATCCTTGTAAAACAAAAGTATTATGTCTGCCAAACAAAGTGTTGAGAAATTGAAGCGTGACAAATGCAGATAAATTCAGAAATTAAGCCTCAGTTTTCAACAGTGAGGGCAATTGACCAAGAGGTCAATATAACAAGAGATTTTTGCACTAAATCTCCATCACTGTTGATTTTTATATGAAGATTAGATGCTTCTTTACAAGATACACTATAGATCAAACAATAATCAATTCAGGGAAGTTCTGTGGCTTCTATTAAGCAAGAGGTCAGGTTGGATAATTTCACAAGGTCCCTTCTGGCCTTCTCTATGAAAAAAAGACCATTAGAAAGATCACAGTTTATATAAAATACAATTCTCCTCTTGCCTGATGCTAAATGAATCGCAAAAGCATATTTGAAGGTATCTGGCAGATTGTTCAGAACACTATTAAGAAATCACAGCTATGCTGGAGACAGGAACACACTGTATTTTGAGGTTAAGCAGATAAATTTGCTTATAGTAGGGTAAATATATATTCATAAGCCACGTGGTTATAATTTACCTCCCTATTGACATATTTGAGAAAATAGTTTTAGAATTGAGTTTTGAAGTCCTCTGTCACTTAGTCCATGTGTGAATTGCTCTTTTCTCTCCTGTACAGATCACACTGCAGTGTCTACTGTAGATTAGTATGTTGGGAAGCATATATAGTGCAGTGCTATGGGGTTTGTTTCTTTATTTTTATTTACTTTGGTATCATCTTCATTTGTGATGACGAGGTTAAAGAAATTTTCCCTTCACATGGGGCACACTGTGGGGTGAGTATGATTCTTTTTAATGCCCTGGAGTGGGGAAGGATTCCCCTCTGCAGCTTCCTAGCCAGGGCATGTTGTCTTCAACTGAAGAGCTGAACTGCCATCTTCACTCAATACTTTGACACAATCATGCACGTGTTCAGGACCGAGGCTCTGGAATGGCTTAGTAAGAGGTATTTTGGACCATCCTTGTGATGGGTGGTTGGTGTTGCTGGAGGTATGTACAACGTGAGTTGTGGCTCACTGTAGCCATGACTACCATACTACATCCCAAGCACATTGAGTCTGCTGGTCTCCTGCAGGCAATATTTTGTGTTGCTGAAAGGTGCCTGCTCTGGTCCTTGCAGCTCTGTGTGGCATGGACACCTTGAAGGTGACCAGAGGGGTGGAGAACAGGAGTTCTAGCAGAATTACCTGTGGTTTTAGTGTAACTATGCTGGAAAGCAGTGGCAGCTCCAGCAAAGTACTGCATGCAACAAACAGAATACATGGTACAGCCATGGTACATCTCTTAGTTTTTTTTTTTAGGGGTTTTTTTGGATGCTGATGCACTAATTTTAGTTCTTCTTTTTCATTCTTCCCCTTATATAACCATGTAGTCACCTACTAGGTTAGGCAATGCAACACTGTTTTTATTTTCCTTCTGGATTTCGTTTTGTTCTTGTGCTCCCTCAACCAAACATTTTCTAGAGACAATTTTATGATGCTGAAGAAGACAATGCAGAAACCCCACCTCAAATCTGAGAGTAATGTAGGCTAAGGGCCATGATAGGAGTCATACTTCTTGGAGACAAAAGATTGAATGCTTGCATAGTAACTGGGATGAGTAAGGTTAAGGGCTGTTATCATCAGTGAAGTTAAGACACTGTGATTATTCCTGCTCATGCATGAGTCCAGACTGGTTACACCAGCTGCCTTCTGTTGATTTTGCAGGACTTACTGCTATAGAACAGCCAAGCTAAGTTTCTTTTTTTCTTGTGCATCAAAAATATTAAAAAATTGAATTATTTTTATTGCCAGTGTCAGTGGTTCATCATGCAGTGTATGTGCGATAGAATGGAGTCCAGGCAGCTCTTATCACATTAGCCATGTCACAGCACCTCTTTGCATCAATTCCTCTGCGATCTTCCTGTCTCTTAGTTTTTCTGTAAGTTTTTTGAGCTAGAGAATCTCTCCTGAGGCAGGTATTCTTTCTTATGTATTCCTGGCATGTCTAGCCCCAGCTGGGATTGTAAGATGCCGCTGTAATACAAACAAACAAATAATAATAACTAGAGATAAGAAGAAAAAAGTATCCAGCTTGAAATATGAATCCCAAGGTGCCTGACAGAGAGAAAACTAAGCAAGTCTTAGACAGAGGTCATTGAAGGAAAATAAATAAGGATGCTCAGCTCCCAGATATACAGGCTCCCGAGAAAGCTGCAATTAATAAAATATATTAATTGAGAAATGTGAAGAAAATATTAAAGCTTAATGTATGGAAAATATGCATATATACCCCAAGCATAGAGATAACACTGAGAAAAGGCAAAGTTTATATTGCATAGCATAACCAAGCTCAAAATGACTGTTGTAGCTAAGTAAAGATTGATGACGTGAGGCACTGACCACATTATCAGTATGTTATACATTGGTCTTTACGCAGTACTCACAGTGTTTCTACTGGAGTCACAGACTTAAAATGTTTTAGTAGCTCACTGTGGGATGGGTGCATGAGAGTTTTTTTTAATCAATGCAGCTAAAAAGTCTGGAAAGTAGTTGTGATAGATCTTGAAGTTGTAACTGTTATTTCCAGCATGGACATTTCACTTTTTCATAGCCATAGCTGTGGAGTTTTGGTTTGGTTTGCTTTTTTTTTTTTTTCTTTTCCACCAAACACAGATTTCTTGCTGCAAGTGAGCATTTAAATTGTAACTATCCCTACATTTCCTACAGAAAGAGAGAAGAGGGGCTTGGTAGGACTTAGCGTTTGCATTTCTATTTCAATCAGACACAACTTCTTCATCACTGAAAAATTTATTTTATGCAGATCAGAGTTCTGCTTATCGTCAGGTTGATTGATCCATATATATTCCTTACATATTATATGTCAGTGCCTTCCAGTGGTTCAGAATTGGGACTGATGACTTTTTAAATTAAGTCAATTTGTAATTTTTCTTTTTTTTCTTCATTTATTTCCTCAGCTACATGAATTAAGCTTCTTGGAGTGATTTTCATAGATTCTCTTCTTTAATCCTGAAAGCAGCTTTGTTCTCTCTTATACCTTAACTTTGGTTGAAATATTTGTTGGGAGGGGAAAGAGGAAAGTTTCAGACTGAAAACAAAGCTGGGACTTATCAGGCCAAGAAAAGGATTATGTTTGATCAGTAGGTCTTATCCTGATACTGTAGCGTTGTATGATACAGCTGCTCTCATTAAAAGGAAAGAGATAGAAAGGACCTGCTGGGTCATACAGATAACGTGTCCATCAGCGTTACCACTATGCAGCTCTCTTCCATTACATTTACATGCCATACTTTCTTCCGTCCCAAAGTTACTAAGTTGAAAAATGTGACTTCCAGCTGATTTGAGAGTATCAGCCTTAACCCTGGATTTCTTCTTGCATGTTAAGTCCAGTCAATAACATTGCTCTGATTGTGCTTCTTTGTGATGGACTAGTTTTTCAGTTTTTATGTCTGACATTGGTGCCTAAGCCCTCTGCCTTCTGGTTGCTCTGATGTTTGACTCTTCCCTAACATTGCTATGGTGTTTTCAAGAGTGAATTCCACTGTAACTTCAGGGTGTTTTTAAAGTCCTGCTTGTGGTCAAGTTCAATTCCATTTATTTTTGACAAGTGTTTCCTACTTCAGAGACCACAGTGCATTGCTTTACATTTGTGTCAAACTTCATTTCACAAAAACTTTGGCTTTTCTTCATTGTCCCTCATTTTGCTGCAAGCACCAACCAAGCCTTGGTTTGGGATTTATATATTTATATATACATATACAGAGCATCAATCACAGACCAGGGTAGAGGGTTAGGATAAAACACCTATACCCCGTTGTTATCATGGCCGTGAATAATTGCTTTGAGTTTATTTTTTATGCTTTGATCTGTGACTCGACTCATACTGTGGTGTGAATTGCACATTGAGCCCTCGATAGACTCAGATGCATCCCATCTAACTTTAGACATTTAGATGAGGCACTGAAGTTAGGACAGTCCCCTTACAATGAGAGAAGGGTTCCCATTGAAGGTCTGACTCATCTCGTCAATGACCGCAGGGGGAGCTTTGGGAAAAACGTGCCCAAGAGACCTCATTGAGATGCTTCAATCCAAGCTAAAGTTTCCCAGTTTCATATACTGAAGTACATGAAATTGATGTGTATCTTGGTCATTTACCTGAGTGCATGCACTCCTTTGAAATAAATGTCCCTCAGCTTAACTTCACATAAATTTTATTACAGACTTCAATGAATTATGCAAATCTGCCTTTGAGAACTCTTAATCAACACTCTACATTGATTAAGAGTCTGTCCCTGATGGGAGGAGGAATGGAATCAGTGACTTCCTCGTGGTACCAGAGACCATGGCAGGTGATGAGCAGAGGAAGAGATGAGGAAGCCAGCAGGAGAAAAGGAATTCAGTAAATTTCTGTGAATGACTTAAAAAAAAAAAAAAAAGAAAAAAGGATTTGGAATATTATTTATTATACCATCTTTCTTCCAAGTGATCTGATTCAGAAGTAGAAGTTGCTAAGGTTGCAAGAGTGGCAGGAAAAGTGAGGTACCATTGTAGTTCTGAAAAAGGAGGAACTGAAGGACTGTCAGTCAGCGCACAGGGAGGCAATGACATTCAGGTATAGTAACCTAATGGCTAGGGCCTGAAATGAGAAAATGCGAATTCTTTTCCTCAAGCCAGCTCTGTGACCTTGAAAAATTTGCTTGATTTCTGGCATTGACACCTCCTCCTGAGAATCATCCATCTCACCCATTTAGGATGTAAGGTCATCGGAGTTGGGCGACCTCCTATAGTGCTGGGCCAGTGCCTAGCACAGCTGGACTCCCATCTGGACCCCTAGCCGTACTAAAAGCAATAATACTTTAATACACTGGCAGCCTGGGAAGGAGGAAATCGGGAACCACTGTGTGAATACTCTGAGCGAAATAACTGCTTTTCCCCCAGCAAACCACTTGGGAGATTTGTTTTGTTTTGCTTTGATAGCTTCTGACACTGTGTCTTATATTGCGACTTGTCAAATTATGTCAAAATTGTGATATGCTGCCGTGTTACAAACCATATTTATTGCTAATTTCACACTAAAATGTTATTTCATATCACTTCATAATCTGGTGCCATATTTACTGATTTCTGTATTCCATCTGGAACTTATCAGCCTTTCCATGATGTCTGCCAGTAGCCCGAAAGTTTCTTTCTTGATCTTCTCTAATACCCAGGGATAACTTCCATCTGGTCCTAGAGATTTGTTGCTTTTAACTTCCTCTAGATTATTTTCTTTCTGTCTCCCTGGTGCTGAAATGAGCTTGGATTGCAGTTGTGACATGGGGCATTTTTTCCTCTTTTCGAAAGGCGTTTAGAATAGACTAATTTATTTTTAGCTTTCTGGATATCCTGCAGTTTTCTTCAATTTTGTCTCCCATTCTTTCTCATGGTTCCAATTCATGTGAGTGAAATGCTTTTGTAATTCTCTATTAGGAATTAGTAAAACAGAAAAAGCAAGAAATTAATGTCCCTAGCCCATGGGGCTTTTCACAAAGTTAGATGAAATTAAAGCAAAATAATGAGTAGAGACACAACTGAGTTTTTTCCATTCTTTGATTTTCCTTTCATAATTTATGTAGTAAATATTTTCTTCTTTCTCTCTTTTTCTTTTTTCTTTTCTTTTCCTTTTTGAGATATGTGACTTGTTATCATTCAAATGAATTTACATACCAAATGGATTTTAACGTTGTTTTGCTGCTTAGGGTCATGACACGTATTTATTATTTTTGAAACACAAGTAATTTTAATTATTTTGGTGCTATTCGTCTAATTCTGGATAGCTGCTAGCAACTGAACTTGTACGTTTTTGTTCCTGTTATTAATAAAGTATTGTTTTTAATTTTATGAAGAAGATTTACTTCTGCTCTGCCATGTAAATTAAAACAATCATTTCCAACAGAAATGCAGCTTTCGTTTGGACTCCAGGAGAGTCCATTTCATATTTATTCCAGGTGATACTCTTGTTCTGCACTTCAGCCACCTGCTTCTATCAGATCAAAGTTACCTGTATGTCTATCAGAAGGCTGGATTATAAAAATATTTCCATTGCCTAAACATTGTCTTGATAGCATTCAGGTTGCCAGAACATCCCTTAACACAAACATTGCTGCCTTTTGATCTAATATTCAGTCCTTCAGTCTCCACAACCCAAGAGACAGCACAGTGCTCTGTATCTTTAAAAACACACGTTTTAGCAGGATGTATCAACTCCATCACTTGCACCAAGGGGTAACCCTTGCACTAGAGGCACCTTTAATCAGTGAAATTAATCACTCTGTAAATCAGCAGAAATGCTTGAGGGGGCGAGTCACTCCTCATCATGAATGAATGTGGAAGAACTGACGTGTAAACTGAACTTTGTCTTGGAAACTGTATTTTCACTATTGATCTGAGACTCCAGCTAATAAGGAAGGTGGTGTGAAACATAAGGATCTTCTCTGTTCTTCAGTGGCCCTCAGATTACCGCTCTGTATGGTTGTGGTCCAGAGGCAGAAGCCATGGTCAGCTACATGTCAATAACTGTCACTGATAGTAATAATTAAAAGATGTGATTAATACTATTTGTCACTCACATTTCTGGTTTTTCTTCTGGGGATTTATTGGCTGAAGGACAGAAAATTGATCACAGGTTGAACTGTGGCTTTTTATTATTAAAATAGGAAAGAAAAGGAATTTAAAGTGGAATATCAGAAGGTTGTTGCATTGCCATTTCTTCACTGGAGACCCTTTATGTCTCTTTATTAACAATTATACCTTAAGCAGAGTCTAAATTAACTTGTATTACATCAAAGTATCTTATTTCCAAAATCAAGTGGTTAATGCCACCTCAGAATACTCACTGTTTTTAATTTGGTCTTAAGAATTACAAAGGAGTTTCACTGTTGTTTTTTTTTCTTTAGGTCGATATTTTCTTAATCAACTTTGTTTAAATCCAGATTAAATATCATTGGAGATTTTTTTTTTTTAATAGGTTATAAACACAGAAAGATAAACTAACTTAGGGAAACTGAGAATGTTTTTCAAGGGAAGAACTAAAAGAAGCCTTTGAGATAGTCAATACACTAATACTAATAATCTTATTTTTTCAATAGGTCCTGCTCTTCCTCTCTTTCTGAGAAATAATAGTCTATGCAACCTGGGATTTGACAGAGAATAACAAAAGCTGTTACTCTGTTAAATTGCAAAGATATTTCAGTGCACTGGTAGAGAAGCAGCGAAAAAGAAATTAAAAGTAGATGGTTTATTGGATCTTATAAAGATATAAAAAAGGGGGAAAAAAGAGGAATCAAAGAAAACCCAAACTAAGCAGAAGTACTTATGGCAAGTGCCTTATCACCAGTGATGCTGAAGCCTAAATGTTGTTACGGAGATGCAGAAGTGCTGGACTTGCTGTTTCTTGGTAGTGCCTTTGGGTCTTTTGTTCCTAACGATTTGTTGCTGCAGAAGGTTTGCTTGGATTGAGCCAAGCTGTGAAAGCTTTGATGAGGCAGCTGCTGTTCACTGCATCAGTTCAGAGAGAGCTTCTGCTGTAAAATCATCTGTCAAGGTGGTGGTTGAATTCGGACACCAGCCAGTGCCGCCTTTCTCTTGCTCCGTACCTCTCCAGTTTGTTTTCACTGTCTTCTTCTCCTCCCTTTGGAGGATGGGTCGGCAGCAGGGTTGGGATTGCTTTTGTTGTTACAGAGGAAAACTTTCAATCTTTTCTTTGATCAGGTCATTTTCAGAGCTATTCTTTTAGTTCTGTCAGGGCTAACTCAAATCGAAGCCCACTCCTATTCCCTAGAACTAAAACATGCACCTCTGAAAAGAAGATTTCTAAATTTTCCAAATTACAACTCAAGTATTTACTCAATAAATTAATAGCCTTTTTCCTTACTGGTCCTTGCAGAACTAACTCTTGTCTTAGTTTTCCAGTGAATACAATATTTTATGCTCAGATGGTGTCTCATTAGAAATCGGTTATAGCAGCAAATAAAACCATGCATAAAACATCTTATCATTCGTGTAAATGTAATCAAGCAGTTATAATGTGGAAAGTCAAATAAAAATGTTTGCAAATATGCACCTGAGGAAGACCCTCTATAATTCTAAGCACTGCAAACACAGCAGAAGTAGTTGGTATCCACTGAGAAGTACAGTTTTACACATATAAATGTTTTTCCTAATATTTGTAGAAACACAAAGTGCTTACATACAGATATTTTAGTCTTCTTTTTGCGGAGGTTTAAATTTGAGCTTTTTTTTTTTTTTTTTTTAATTAACTTGCTGAAGGAAAAGAGGCAAAAAGACCAGATAGTTTATAATTCTGATAGTATATCCTGTGCATTACCCCTCTTTTTAGTAATTCCGTAAAAGTAAGATCCTAAAATTCCTTCTCATCACCAGGCACTTTTCCAAAGGTACAGCTATCTCACAAAGTTCTTATGATAATCACCAAACACTATGTTGTACATGAGGGCTATGCAGGTTTTTTCTGATAAGATGCCCTTGTAGGTTTATTTGCTTATTTGCAACATGACTTCTGGATTCCCAACCTGCTCTATACGATGATTTGTAATTAAGGATGCCTCGTGTGAAGTAATCTACATAATGCACCATAGTAACTGAAGACATGTAAGCATTTTAAGGTCAACTATAAAAAGATACAGAATATTAACTGCTAATTCCAAAATTGCATTTGGTAACTTCTATAATCTCATGCTGTAGTAAGAAACTGGCTTTAAAGCTAAGGAGATACTACCAACTTTGGCACATGTGGTCTATCTCACTTTGGTTGAAAGAGATCCTCATGCCTTAAAAATGTTACACGATTCAACAAAGCTAATCTGCACAAGCCTAGCAATGCATGAGGAAGTGCTAACACAGTGTTAATTTCCTAACAATATAAGAAAAATTAAAAATAATTATATTAAGAAATGCATTTGCTCATACACCACATATTTCCACCAGCTCCACAACGGAGGAATCTAATGCAAGTTCAGGCTGCATTTGTTTCTTCTCCTGTGAATATTTAGCATTTTCCTTATAAAAGGAGCATAACCTAAACAAGCACCTTTCTGTCCTTACACCCTCTACTGCAGTTTATTTTGCAAAAATGCAGTGTGCACGTAAAAGTTAGAAACAAAAATGCCCCTCAAGCTTCAGGTTTCTGCCAGAATCTCAGTGATTAGCATAGCTCAGCTGGAATTTGCCTGGCCTTTTTGCAAAAGCACTTGCATAGGTAAGATAGCATCTAGTGAACCTCTGGGAAGGGTAGACGCTTGTTTGGCTTTGTCTTATATAATGCTAAACAAACAAGAAGATAAGGAAGATATCCTGTGTTTGCAAGAGCAGTATTGGGCAGATGATGTTTACTGTAAATGCACAGAGAACTTTTGCCTTGCATATTTATTTAGTAATAATACACCTTCACTTCAGTGCTGCTGAAAAGTTAAAGGTCATTGCGTGTGGATTTAGTGCTGCAGGGGTGAGATCTGAGTACACATTTATAGTCCTCATCCATTCGGGAGACTTCTTAGAACCTCAAGACCTCCTTACATGTGTCAGGTTAAAAGCTTGAGGTAGCTCTGAAGGATATTTCTTCTAATTCATAAGTAAGGCTGAATTTGCTAGAAAGTGATACCTCCCTAGCAATAAATGCCAAGTCATCTTCACTATTCTACTTGCAGTGCAAGGTACATTTTTTTTTGCTTTCATTTTTCTAGCATAAACAGATAGCAACAAATATAATCACCAGAAATCCAAACACAAGAGAAGAAAAAAAAAAGTAGCAAACCAAATAAACTCCCCAAGCCATCTCCCACACTCACAGTGAAAGAAGATATACAAGTGTACACACATCTTTTACTTGAGATGTACAACCTGCCTCTACAAAATATGAGCCACTGCTGCTTAGTTCTCTGCTGGGGGCTGCTCAGATAGGTACAGTATATAAGACTGATTAGTGAATATTTGGGATCATTTAAGGTGGGGTGAAAACTCTGAAGACTTGATTTGTACATTGTTGTTTTCATTGATGTTGGTTCAGACTAAGACAAAAGCCAACCTTTACCTGTAGGATGAGTACAGTCCCAACCCAGCTGAAGTCACTGACTTTGTAGAAGTCAGAATTTCTTCCCATGTCTTTGGGTAAGCACTGAGACCCATGAAAGTCTGAGTTACTGTGTTGAAGCAGGAACAGTGCCTCTGATTCTTGACTATATAAAATATATCTGTTCATAGTCATACTATAGGTACATTTATGGAAAAGTTATGTGATCTTGAAAAGGGTTCCCGAAGAGGACTTTCTACAGGAACAACACTATCATCCACTGTAGTGAATGAAAACTGACATCATGTTGGACAAAACCCAGTAATTCAACAAATCACTTAATTCTTTGAATGGAAATATTTTCCTTCCAACTTTAGGCTATAAAGAATTCTTTTACATGAATTCTGTAGGCTGTAGCAAAATGCCTTCAAACAATGGTAGAATTGTTCTTTTTTATACCATCATCTTCAGATAATTCACTTTTCAGGAAATGCAAAAATTAGTAAGTCAGCTGCTGTTGTCTGCTTCACCTGTCTTATTTTCTTTCTTTCTTGTTTGTTATGGTTCTTACCCAGATAATCCTACTGCTTGATCAATGTCCTCATACATGCTTTGTTTTACTGCCTCTGCTTAGAATACTTAAAGAATCTTGGTGGCACATGAAGAATAAAACTTGAGTCAATTTGATTACAGTGTTTTTAAGAGGTAGCAATTAAATGCAATTAATTTTTAAGTAATATCATTTTAGAAACATTGTATACATATAATCTAAGTTTCAGATAACTATTGCAAATTTATAGCAAACAACTTCATTGTATGTTTTGACAAAACTTCTGGAAGCTTTAAATATTAATTTAGATTTTTATAGAATTCATTGTTCATAACAATAAGAAAAGAGAGTGCACATTTAGGACAATAGATTTGAGTGTTTCCAGAATTTTTAGAGTAACTACTTTAGGTTTCTTAAGCAGGGTATAAAATTTCAGTTTTGTAATGGCCCTGGTCTGTTTACTGTTTTGAAATCTCTTTGGTGCACATGGCCTGGTAAAGAAATGAAAAATTGTTCAACACCAGCTGTAAACACCTATCTCCATGAAAGGCATGTAAAATTAAATGTGCTCTCCAAAGCCATCAAGGCATCTTTGCTGCCCTTGTTGAAATACAGTAGTGAAATCTGGCCCCCAAGTAGATGGAAGAAGTCACCAGGAGAATGTGGAGCTGGGAGGACATGAGGTAAATGAGAAAGTAGATCCTGAATTAGGGAAGGCATAGTCTAATTATTTGGCTTATTTGTTTTATTTACATAAGACTGATTTTTGTAAGGACAATAGTCCATTCCCTTCAGTGACATGAAGATCCTTTGTTAGTGATGCTCTTCTTCACAGTTTTACAAGCCATGGGTGCATGCATACATAAAAAATCAAGAGCCCTCTAAAATAAAGAGCTTTCAAATGTAGACACTGCAGGTAAGCAAACTTTTTTAAATGAAGGATTATTTTTTTTTTAATTAATGAGTTAGACGACACCAGATCCTTCTATTTCAGTGCTCCACTGGCTTTCTTTTGAGGCTGGTTTATCCCCCTTGGGAATTTTTAAAGCCACTTTGAGTCTGAGCAGTGGTGTGGACCCCTGATCACAGTGGGCAGCACTACCATGATATGCTGAGGTATTTTTCGTCAGCTCAGCTGCAATAATGGACTGTGTGCCTTCTTATAACCTGCCTCACTTCTAAAGAAAAAAATGATAGCTTAAGTCTCAAATGTACACATGTGGTTTAAGCTCATTTTGCTTTTCCAGAGGGGCACACTAAGAGAAAACACATAGTATGTTACTGCAGCTTGGTTATTGTTTGTTATTTTGCAGTAACTCAATTGCTTATGGTCATCTGTGTAGGCGAATTTAATGCAATTCCAAAAAAATCCATTAAATTCTTATTTCAGTTCAGCCTTTGTCGCTCTGGTTATGGTTCTGGTTTGCTTGTATTTTGAGTCAGTCCAAAGGTCTTCTCCTTTCAATTTTACTGTATACCTGTGCTGTCAGTTGGGTAAGACACCAGAGAATTGATGTGGAAAAGTTAAACCGGAGTGACAAGTACTGGTTAATGTGTATCAAGCATAACTCAAGTTGTACAGGTAAAAAAATCCTTGTTACTGGAAGTTGAATGCCATGGAGTCTACATTACATATAGTGTCAGGTATGTTAACCAACATCTTAATGCACAGTTTAAAAAAAACAGCATAACAACAGCCTACAGCTGTCAAAGAGAAGTATGCTTTCATTTCATGTCACTGACTCTTTAATGTCTCTTCAGCTTAACCCATGTCCTATCCCTGCTCATCCTCAAGCAGGGAAATAAACAGATGTCCCCCTGAATGATAGGCAGTAGTAGAAGATACCTAGCAAGAGACTATTTTTAGTTCTGACATGCTGGTTTTGGGGTTTGTTGGGTTTTTTTTGTTGTTGTTGTTTGTTTGTTTTTTAGTTTGAAGTGATAGATGTAGAATTCAGAAAACAAGAAACCCGTGTTACTGTATTAAACGAAGTAATAATAATACATGTTTCCTATCACTTATATATCAGAGGGCTTTTGTAGGCAGCATCTCTGTATTTTGGTTGCTTTATTTTCATTTCAAATCCACAGTGGCTTTGCCCTGTTGGTGCTTTGGCTGCAGATATAGTCTGTAAAGGCATAAGCCAAGTTCAGTTTGCTTTCCATCATATACAACAAGCTTACATTTTGACTTGTGTAGATCACATTCACAGTATAAATGAAAAATCAGATTTGTCTACCCCTTTTTGTTTCTCTCGTTTTCTTGCACTGGGCCATTGAAAGAAAGCCTGAAGGGAGATTCTGGAAAGCATTTTTCTTCCTCCTGTCTTATTTTGTACATTAGAACTACTTCAGCAATTTCTCTTTTTTTGCTGGACAACTCCTCAGAGAAATTAAAGAATTACTTATTTATGATTATTAGTTTCCTTTCAGCATTTTAAAAAATGTCTTCAATGTTTGAAGCACCCCAGCAGGCATCACAAGCAAAATCTATAGCAAAGAAAACAATAAAACAAAAACAATGACAAATTCTGTCCAAACAGGAGAAGGGAGGAGACTTATTCAGCAGCAATAATTAACCAAGTTTCAACATGCTTGATATGCCTATGGAAACTACCTGAAAAATTGTCGGGTTTTATGGTATGCCCTGAAGGTGGAGAGATCGGAGCTGTTTCAGTCGCAACTCAGAAGAAGAGTGGTTAGCTCATAAGCCTATGTGGAAGGCATTTCTTTTTATAACCTCCTCAGTAATAACAAAAATTAGTATTAATTATGTTTATTACACATTTCTGCTGGAAAGTTTCTCTTGGAAGAAGGAAGGGCTCTCTGCTCTGAAAATGCAGGATATGCTCCCATTTCAGACAAGATTCTACTGGGCAGCTTTTCCCATTAGAAACCAGTTGGAGAAATCCTGTTCCGTCCTGCAAGTTCATTCTGGGCTATTTGGGTATTTACAAGGAAATAGCCAACTCTTCCAACTCTGCTTTCCTGCAGCAGGTAGTCAGTGGAAACACATCACAAGGAACAGTCTCTTCAAACTACATGAAGCACAAAAATGGCTGTTGCCAGTTGCCTGAATTCACTCCATTCCTATCTCCTAATTAAATCTCATAGCATTTTCCCTTGCATGTGAATGAAGTGGGGTTGTGCCTAATCACAAGAGACTTTCAAGCAGAAGGTTTGCCTTCTGGGCTCTTTCTGCAGTTAGTGCTTCATGATCTGTTACGCTGGTGGCAGCTGATTTTAGCTGCCTGATTACAATGGGGATTGTAATGGGTTGCATGGAATGAAGTTGAAACTCAGGATAGCAAAGGACTGGGGATGCTGGTGAAGCCAAAATAGTTTCATTGTAGCCTGTCCCACAGTCTTAGCCAAAAGACAACACAAGATTTGATTTTGTCATTGGAGCAGAGGCTGAACTGCAGCTTCCTAGAGACCTTGGTCTCACCAAAGACCAGATGATGTTAACGGAGCCCACTGGCAGAGGACCTTGGACTTCTTCACCCTTCAGCAGCCACTGAAGACAGGATACAAGGGATAAAAAAAATCTATAATTGATACTCTCTTAGAGCATCCAGAACCTGATGTGTGACAGTCAAACATAAGAAGAAACCAGTGCTACCCTAAATAATCTCCTTCATTTCATCAGTTGTTTCTCCTAAGATCCAGCATCCCTGTGAGGATTGCTGCTCCACTTAGCAGTTGTAGAGGACACATAGAGGAGACACTGAGTCTAGTGCCAAAGGGAAACATCCGTTTCATAACGGACCTTTCGTTTTCTACAGACTCCAAACGTCAGAGGAGCCGAGTTCTCTCATGCTACCAAGAGAAGCTCCCACTACAGCTCTTGACCTTCAGGGGTCATCACAGAGATCCTCACCACTTCTGATCTTCACATCATTAAAGCAAAAGAAAATAAATTTTCAAATCTTTCTGTTCTATTTCCTTTGAATAGCCCCTTAAGATAGTGCAGAATAATCATATATTTTGAAGATAAGGTTGTTCCATTGAGAAGGCTGTGGGTAATGGCTTCCTTGTGCTCATTTAAGGTCCAGATCTTGGTTTTTTGAAGTTAAATTGCCAGAAAGGACCTTCCCTAGAGAGCACATGTAACTCTTCTGCTGGATTTTTTTCCCTTATACTTTCAAAAGGTCTGCGTATTCTTTAGAAACCTGTGGTTTTTGTGGTCACAGAACATCAGTTACCCTAATTAAAAGAAGATTTTTGTAATGTCTTTTTATTTTAAATTATGCAAAAAGTCTGTGGTGACAAGAACTAGCAGGAAAAAGCTTGAGGAATAATCCTAAATATGCCTATTGCACCAAACTGTAGCCATGTTAGAGGTTACTGCATCATTGAAGAGTATTAAGCCATCTAAAGGGAGTCATTTCCTTGGTCATGGACCTGCATTTATTTATATAGAAACAGGTCTAGAAGTATTTTGAAGGATTTTTTTGTTTCCCCATAAGAGTGGTTAGCTCATAAGCCTATGTGGAAGGCATTTCTTTTTATAACCTCCTCAGTAGTAACAAAACATCCTGCTTAGAATCTCTTTATCTGAAGTAGATTCATAAACACACAAAGCACTACCTAAAGACCAGGCAGAGATTTGCTCCCCATCACTTTCTACACAAGGCCCTTCAGAATTCCATTTTTCTCCTAGTGTGTTCACTGACAGCTCACGGCCATTTGTTAGTGAGCAGACCTCATTTTGTGTTTACCCCCTGTATTGAGAGCAATTACACATCCTCGTGCTGTTACCTCTGTCCTGACAGCTTCCTAGCCATGTGCCCCCTACAAGATCCACTTTTGATGGTGCCAAGATTGACCCATGAACTTATCTCTGGTGGAGAACACAGTTTGTAGCTTTTAAATGGAGGTTATTATACCTGTTATGAAACACTGCTATTTCAGACCTAGTGAGCTCACCAGGAGGATATTAAATAGATGATCTAATCTGTTTGTTTCTCTTCCGCCTGTCGGCATCCTCTGAGTTTTGTTGTTAGTCGGAGTTATGCAAATTGAACCTGAAAGGAGACCACAGCACGCACGGTACTGCATGTCGAAAAGGAGGTAAGAAAACGGCTTGGAATATCCTGGCTAGAAATTTCTCTGGATGAAGATGGAAGGAGAAAAATCTGCTTGTGCCACTTTGAATGTGCTCTTCTTTGAATTACTACATGGCTAAAAGCTGAAGAAATGTTAACTCCTTCTTAGGTCTGTAACTGAGCGGTTTGGTCCCAAAACCAGAAACAAAGAGGATGCCATTTTTGAGATCACAGAGATATTTTTCCTTTCTCTTTTCCTACTTTTTTCAGTGCAAAAACCAAGCAGACCCCTTATGTGTCCAATGCCAAGATCTAGAATCTATCTAGACCCTAGGGAACTATCATGAGGGTGTATACATGGTGCCAGTACCCTCATGGTTACAAATCCAGCCCCAGGTGGGGTTTTTTTGTAGCTGAATCAGTCCTTGAAATGACTTCTGTAGGTTCAGCATTTAAAGTGTATCCAAAACTATGGCAGTTAAGCCCAAGTAGGCACAAGGTGAAAGGCCTTTGAAGACACAGCCAATACCACGGCAAGCACGGGATGCTATCGCTGATCCGTAGATTTAAGGAATTTTTGTTCTTATTTCTGGTAAAATGAGGCCCTGCAGTGATAGTCCAGCCTAGTTGAACAAGAGTTCTGCTACTGGGATTTAGCTTTTTGCTTGCAGACTATTCCACCATTTAATAGTGGGTGGTCAAGAGAATTTGATTAAACAGTCCTCTTCCCTCTCAGTTAAGAGACAGGGACATGAGGCCATCCTGCTGCTGTTTATCAGGGTAGGACTTCACTTAGTACTTGCCTCGATCCTCAGCTCATAGGGCAGTAGGTGCTGCAAGAAGATGCAGTATATGGGGAGGGTGTCTGTGCCTATATTCAGAAAGATAAGCTTATGAACATAAGACCTGACAGCGATTGCTTTTATCCCATCTGTTTTTGTTCTCCACCCAAACAGGCATACTTCTACCAGAGAAATAGAACCTTAAATTACTTGTATGGTCTGCAGTTGAGCTACCAACAGAACATACAGATATATATATATATATATTGCATGAGCCAAGCTCTTCTGTTCCTACTAAGCTCAGCTTCCCTCCATCGTTTCAATTAGACAAGAGTTTTGATTTAGTGAGAGCTGAGTAAGAATTGTAAGTGTTGTCCCAGGACTGCTTCAGCAGTTATATGTGTCGTGCTTTACTGTACTGCACAGCAGTTTGCCAGATTGGAGATACCATACTGGAGATGCCTTGATCTTGTGTCGCCTCCAAAACTGACACTTCCTTTTCCAGTCCTGCCTTTTAAAACTATTTCAGTTGGACAACACTAAGCTTTCAAAAAATCCTGGTATTTCATCCTGTTTTGAAACAGTGTTTTAATTCAAGGGCTTAGTTGGGACTTAAATCTTACTGCAGCAACCATGCCAGTTCAGGTTGAAATTTTTGTTGTATTAGAAATCATACCGATGCTGGTAGGAAGCTATATTACAAACACAGTTATGCCCTTGATTAATTTTGTGAAAGAGTGGCATGCAAAAACCAGTTTTTCCACCCATCAGCTATATTTTTGTGTTGTTTTTAATTTCTGTGTTAGCACTCTGGCTTTCTTTTCACTGCAGAATTATCCCCGGTCCTATCGGTACAGCTTCTGCCAGTACAACCCTCTAGTATAGGCAATGCCATAATCTGTTGTAAAGCCATTATGAAAGGTCAGGAAAAGGTGGTCTGAAGGGTTTTATTACAGACTTTTAGGACTAAGGCTCTGTCCTGGATGCTGGAATTTCAGTCAGTTAAGGCTTCTTCCCAGGTTGGCCAGAAATGAGGATCTTTTGACTCCTTGCACGCTGGTTTTTTAACCTCGTTTGACATACTGGGTGTGTCTGCAAGAGGATGGGGTGCTAGGAGGAAAGCATGTCTTTCTGTAAATTGTGAACTGAGACATATAAAGCAGCTGCTGTTGGTCTTTGGCCTTGGTACCCCTGTGTATCGTTTTTTGTTTCTGCTCTTTGGAACACGTGGAGTTTGCACGCCTATGTGCCGCCTTCTTGTAAAACAAACTAAGGACAGCCTAATCTTTTTTTCATTGAGAACAATTCCTTTTTTATTGCCATTCTTTCTTTCTAACATAGACCATTGAAGTTATTTATGATTGTTTCATTTGGGGGTGGGTGGAATCAATAAATGCCATTGGTTTGTGCGTCCACTGGGATGTGCAGTTGAAGCTTTCTCCCCTACTGTAGAGCTCTTGTTAAAATACAAAACCGTACTTATTTTCAGTATGAACAGAGCCAGAGAGAGAAGTTTATCCCACTGTCTTGAATGCTGCATTACCTAAAGGCTGATGATATAGAAATAATTGAAAGTAAGTGCTTCAAAATTGTGGAGATAAATTTTGACATAAAAATGTAGGTTGGTTCATAAAAAGTTGCAGTGACAATAGGTTATAGTGACAGCTTTTCAACAACTGTATAAGCCTCCAGATGGAAGGGAATTTGGCTTAATGAATTACAGGCAGTCTGTGTAACACAAGCTCCTTTTATAGGAGCAGATCAGAAGAAAGAATAAACTTATTCATACTGGCATGTGTTAAATAACATCATTGTTAAAAACATGGAGTTGAAAAGAGACTGAGAAATTCAGGACTTAAAAAAAGAAATCCATTGTTAATATCTCAAGACCTTCGGGCTCCTGAGCAGGGCACTGGACTGCCTTTTTTTCAGCACTATCTGATAACAAAAGTTGTTGACCAACTGTGGAGGCTGACAGCCTTTCGGTGACGAGAGGACCCTGCTGCAGGACCTTCTTCTTCTTCATGCCTATTCACGCCTTCACAATTGCACTCCCCATGCATTCACTCTGGGTCCAGAGTAGCCTGAGCTGGTTAAGGTTGTTATTTACATCTGAGGACAAATAGTCAGAGCTCCCAAGAGCATTTTTTCACAACCTGTGCCACAGACAGGCCGTGTGACCTTGGCAAATTACTTAATATCTGCTTTCCCATCCAGAAAATGATGATGATACTTAGCAGCCTCCCAGGAGAAGCATTTGAACTTCATTAAGGATTAGGACATGCTTTTAGTTTAGTTAGTTGTGTTGAAATGTGTTTGGTAAGCAAAAGTTATTGTTAAATAATGAATGAGGAGAAATGCTGTCAAAGTAATATACAGGACTGAGCCAGTGCTAAGAGCGGTAACCAAATGAAAATCACATGCACTGTGATGTCAGAGCAGAGGAGTACAACTGAACACTAAGAATAAGCAGCAGATGTCAGTGACTCATTAAAATAACAAACTTGTATTTCTAATTTTGTCAACGTGCCGTGGCACTTTTGATAGGACAGATTAACCGCTGATGAGCTTGTAGGATTTTTTACACTTTTGGCAGTGAGTTAAGGACACAATTATTGCCTTCAGCCTGCGCTACTGAGTCTAGCTGGTTTACAAGGCCATGCTAAAGTCCACAGATTCAAGATTTAGAAATGCAGGAGATTTCCATGAAGCTACTAACCATGGATGCATAAAGTAGTAAGTTATCTGGGTAGGGAGTGCTTAATCTTGGCAGGGAATATTTTTCTAGGTCTGTGACATTAGACATTTTCAGGTGGCCAATTTTGCATCTTCCAACTCAAGTGAACAGCTGTGTAATGGACGGATGCATTTACTGTGGGAGTGGTACTGATACTAAATATTAGGTATTTTCTTACAGCAATAATCAGAAGGTTGTGCAGCCAAGTGCTTATTTATCCCACTTCTTTTCATGAACACGGGCATCTTAATTGTACTGGCAAAGCAGATGTGTATGTTTTGTCAGCGCGACTGTGTGTTTTTGATAATCCATCTCCTCAAACTCTGCAAGGGCTTATTTTTCTCAGCATATTTTATACTCAGCAGCACCTGGATCGTTACCCATGCACCTCATGAAACCTTTTTTCTTACTCATTTTCCTAATTAACAGCCTGTGCCTTCCACGTGTGGATAATAACACTTGCATCCTTGCACAGGTAAAAGGAGTCTCTCAACAGCAGTCTTTTTTTTGTTTTTCCCCCTTTGCTTCTCTAAAACGACCTCACATATTTGTTTTTTAAGACAGTTTTATGTACGTAACCATGGCCTTTGCCGAGGGGTCTGGCAATCCTGGCAAACGTGGCTTCTGACCCTGTCCCCGGCAAGTCAGAGAGAAGAGAGAGCCGAGCAGCTCCACGGCATCGCCGGCAGCCTTTGCCTCGCCCTGGGCATCGCGGCTCTCCCGGAGCACAACGGCACATTGTGCGATGCTGAATGAGAAGCAGTTCTATATTAAGAAAAACATGAAAACGCAGCTTATTAGAAGCCACGGGGTTGATTGAAAGCGTAATAAATGGCAGCCCACCAACAAAGATTGTTGCTCTGGGTAGATAATCTGATTAGTAAATATTTATTTCATTACAAAGTCTCTTTTATGGTTTGATCTGGGTTCAGTCAACAATTCTAAGTGACCTCTTCAGCATTTTAAATTGGATTTGGAGGTTCTGCCATTTGAACCAGGGATACCGTAAACAAATAAGAGGTTCAGTGCAATTGGAGGTGCTATGAAATGCAATAGTATTTATTTAGAGAATCCTCACAGGGCATCTGCAGTTTGTTTGCTTTGAACTCCTAACTTGTTTAATCTTAAACTTTGAGAAGATACAGAAATATTGTACTCATCCAGGGACAAATAAAAACTATTAACTCTTCAATTACTGCTGTGCAGGCACCCATTTCACCAGTGCAGCTTGCTAGCATGTCTTATAACCTAATGGCCAGCAAATTGTACTGTACCTGGATTCTTCCAGCAGTGTATCAAAAGCTTTTTGCCCAGGCGTGCCTCATACAATCAACTATCAAGAAGAAAAAGACAACATACCATTTTTATCAGCTTTGCTGGTGCATTATATGTACCAAAGTGAAGCAAACAAAATATCTTAATAGTTGCATTATAAATATATATGTTGCACGGTCATTGTTCACAGCCTCTGTGAGCTCTTCAGTGTAATATTCAAGGTCTGCAGAAATAATAAAAGCATTTTTACTTTGTCCAGTGGCAGGATAAATGAATGTAGATTTAAAGGAGAAGAGCTGCAGTACTTTCTCCCACTGGAGGCTGGGGGTTTAGCTTTAAATTCAGAAAATGCTTAAGAGAACCTTATGAAATGTAATAAAGTTCTCCTTCCCTGAGCTCACACTGTCAATCTGAAATTGTATTGAGGGAATTTGAGTTTCAATAGTGTCCTTACGGAGCAGCTATGCTTATTACTTAGATATTAGAGGTGCCCTGTTGATGTACAAGCATTTGAATTCCAAAGGGAAATAAAGTCTGTATTTTCAGCTTATTATTGTACAGTATTGTAGGCACTCTGCAGTAAGTGTCTGGAAAAAATTGTTCTTTTTCCCTTCGAACTTTCACCACCTAATGTGTTGTCTTGGCTTCCTACCTCTGCTGCAGAAGAAAACATCAGCTTAAATTTCCAATTCCCTAGTAAGAGGTTACGTACGTTATAACACTATTATAGCTAATGTTGTTTATGTACTTAATTCTTTGTGCTAACAGTGGTGGCCACAGTTTGAAGTTGTTGTGCCACCTAGGTGCTCAAGGAAAGTACTAAAATTACCCAAGAGCAGGCTGAGAGCCAGGCAGCGCGTCCTCTCCTGCTTTGTCTCCTCCAATGCTGACTTTTAACGTCCTGCTAAGTTTGCCTTGTAAATACAGGTGCACATCAGCTAGCACAGCTGTAGGATGGCTCATGCAAAGAAGCAGAAGCAAAACTATGCAGCAGGCATGTGAATGTACTCTGAAGGAGCTGCTCTGGCTAAAAATGCCTTGTCACATCCCTCGCCATCTCATTTTCACTTGCATATGCTCCCGCGGCGTTGTGGGAATGTGCTTGCTTACAGCCTGGCTGGCGATCCTGAATCCCAATTGCCCTTCTTCCCACCCCGCGCGCTAGAGATGAAAAAAGGAAAGAGCAAACCTGAGCTGAAGCTCTCAGCATTCTCTACTCTCCGCATGAAATGAAGCATAGAGGAGAGTGCTCTAGGCAAGCAGCAGCTCCGAGTTAACCACCAGGTCAATGTGGAAGGCCAGGAGCTGGTCAGCATGCTCCTGGCATGTAACCGAGGCAATGCTCGCCACCTTTTGCAATGGATAGGATAATATATAAATGATGCATGAAGGGATTTTGAGGTCTGTGAAGGCAGCACCGTGGCAGGATGAGAAAATGCTTGAAGGTATTCGTGCAGCCAAACTCCTTGACCGTGTTTTCCCCAGCCCAAAGTAAAGCCCTGTAATGAGAGTGAATGGAAGAGTTTGGCTGGGCCTCCAAAGAACTTTCTTCTCTTCCATTTGCACAGTCATAAAATGAGAACTGAGCCATGTTGTGTATGTATTAGGAGAGCTCCTCTTCTCTATTTTGTTCCTTTTTGTCCCCATCAAGTACAGAAATCTCACTGCTTAAATAAAAACTGCGGGCAGGACTCACCCAGCTGAAACCAGGGAGCTTTGGCACTGGCTTCAGTCGAGATGGTAGGAGCTGAGCGCACAGGTGGGTTTTGGTTCATGCTTACAATGGGCATCTTCAGTGCTTTTGTACATATCTAGCCTACTTTGCATTTCATTATTTCTATGTAATCTGTATTTTAGCTCTAGATTGGGGTGGGGTTAAGCCCTGGAGGCCCTTTAAGAGTGTTTGACTAAAGGCTCTCTATTTTAAATTAATTCTCAAAAGTGATAGTCTCGTCCCAGTTATGTGAGTTGTGACCAGCTGTAAAAATCATTGTTTTCCCTTCATATTCCAGATAGTCAACTAAAGCAAAAATGGTCTGGCTTGGAGAGAAACAGATTATAGGACTTGAGCATTTATATATATCTTTAAAAATTATCAACTATATGTGTTTAATATGGCATCCATATATTATTCTTTAGCACAAACGAGCAAGCATTGCTTTCCATAGATACCCTGGTGTTACTGCTGAAACTGGGAGCGCTTCTTCCCCCCCAGACTAGGTCTGATAAATTTTAGATTGTTAAAAATGATGGAAAAATCTTTTTGACACACACAAAGGATTAAAAACAAAGATACTGCTTGTTGTGCTACTAAAAACACACCCAGAAACTGAAGCTCAGGTGTTTACCTTCTGGGTTTCAAGTCTTCAGTGACTGAGTTCTTTTAAACCAAAGCAGTTAGAAATCACAATGAAATTCATATTCTTCATTAGTCATCATAACCCAAGAGCTAGGGCTCAACCAAAACCAAACTACCACTAGACTGAAGGTACATCCAGGATTACTACAGCTGGCGGTATGACAATGATTGCAATTTTTTCAGACCATATCTTCTGAGAGTCTGAAAAAGTAGTGTATTAAAAAATAAACAAACTTGGGCAAACATGAAGCTGGCAGTACAGGAGAAGTCCAGTTTTATTACTGCAGTGCCATTTATGCAAGTCTCCTCATTCAGCAATTGTATTTTGATGAGGGAAGGAGGTGGCTTCTCATTGCAGGAGTTCATCCATGCTCTGGGTCCCCCCACCCTGCAGTATAACCCCACTTCCTTACAATGTCCCTGTCATTTCTTGCAATTTTAATGTATTCCGGGATGAAGGGAGGATGTGTCTTGATTGTTGATCAATTCTTGTCTGAAATAAAAAATCCGAGTGACTTTTGCATTACCTTAAGAAGGATGTCTTGCCCAAGCCTTTCTCATGCTAGCACATGTCCATGGTTTAGGGTTCATGCTTTTTGTTTCCATCTCATGGAAAACCCCCTTCCTGTTGGATGCCTTGTTCCTACTGGATGTATTGAATGATACAGTTGGATGTGCTTGCCAGATAAAGTATAAAATCCTGCTTGTATCCATTTGTCTTCCTGTACACACTTTCTGTTCTCTTTTTTTTCCCCTCCAGCATGGATATTTTTAGCCCAAAAGCTCCAATATGTGCAACTTATTTACATTTCTTTTCCCCTTTTTCTTGACTTCTCTTAGGCAGTACTGCTTATAAACTGTGTAAGGGCAGCACGCTCAGTCTAGTAGCTGTCTTCTGCTGCCTTACACAGCAGTGATGCCCAGGTTCTTCCCACCCTCCAAAGGGTAAAAAACTCCCCTTCCCCTGCCTCCTGGTGACCCAGAGACCGTCCTCCCCTCTTCCTCCTCTGCACATCCCATCCTGCCTGTACCAGGCAAGTAGGAGGAAAGCCATTCTTGAACTGTAATGCATTTTAGTTCTTCCTTGATGTAGCAAGACACACAACCCATAATAATTTCTGTCCGTGTTAAGTACTGATTTATTCTTTTCCATGGCACATTTATTCAAAGCTTCAAGCCGTCAGGTTTCCACCATCACTCTGTGTGTGCACATGTTCACATGTCAATACTCATTAATATCAGATGTCCTGTCAGTTCCCTGTATTGACACTGAAGTGGACCATGCATTTGAAAGTGCGTATTGACATTTAGGAATTGCCTGTATCAGTCAAAGGTTTTTCTCCCAAAGGAAGGAAGAGCCCAGCCAAATAAACAAAAGGTCCCTCTGTGATGTGCAGCCTTTGCTGATGAAACATAGACAGGAAGGAACATACGCTTTGGTTTTTTACCCTGAAGAACAGTTCCTCTCAGAGCCTGTAGTGCACAACTCACTGGGATGGGTTGATGGCTGGAGGTTGGTTTGTGAGGTTTTCCACCCTTGGTTTCATGGATTACTTACAAGTAGCAAGGAAGCAGCTCTTCAAGTTGAAGCTCCATACCTATGGCTGCAACGTTCAGAGCCCCAGAGATAATGAGGTAAGCTGAGGGAGCTTGAGTGCACCGCACAGGCAGAGCAGAATTGCTAATTGAGATTGCTTAATAGTATATAGCCCATTCCACTACAACCTGATGAACTAATTGTTTATGCTGCATTTCTCCAGCAAAATGCATTTGTATACATTATGGATAATAAACACACCAGCCAAATCCAAATGGGAGCTAAGACTATGTGCATTTCCAAGGGAGTTCATTGTTGAGAAAAGAATTTCTCATGCTCTTTTTCCATGCTTTAGTTTCAGTTTTATGGGGTTAAAGAGGTTAAGCTGTTGATAGTGCAGCCTGGGAAGAGTGGGTTCTCCGTGGATGGTAGGTGGCTGGGCAGGGGGCTGCCTCTGCTTCTCTGTGCATCAGCACCACATCAATACCTGTCAAACTCAGCTAGTCCTGGGAGATGCTTTTCAGAGGGTTGGCAAAGAGCTTTCTGGAAAGAAGTAATTGCACAAGTGGCTTCTTTCAGGAGAAGTGGATGGTCTGACTTGGAGGTCAAGGAGTTGGCAAGCAGTTTCTGGCACTTACTAGCTCATTGTGCTGCTGTCCTCTGCAACCTTGCCTGAACAACTTCACCTTCCACAGTGTTTCATTCCACTGTGAGTACCCAGTAATTCCAAAATGGAAAGGGTTTTGCTATCTCCATAAAAAAATGTGATCCTGGTATGGACATTAGGAATCATAGTTCTGTCTCCCTGTAATATTGCTGGGTCGGGGCTGATGGTCATGCTGGCTGTGCTATCATGGCAGTCCCCTGTGGGCAGACAGAGGGGATCCGTAGCTCAGCAGGGTTGTGCTGAGGCTCCCCACTTCTACAGGTTATTGTTTGTGGAAGGAGTATTTTGCAGCAGAGGGGGGTCTGGCCAGGACAGTGTGTATCCTTGCACATACATTTTGAAGCATACTGCAATGTGGCCATCCCACAAACTTCTCCTTTTGCAATGTCAGAGATCCAGAAAGCAGCTGCTGCCCTTTTGTCTGTCTCACATGGGTAGTACTAACACCTCAGCACTTCACCATCACTCGTAATACAGTTCTTTGTTCCTGTTTGTGCTGCTGCCAAGTGGCACTTGCTGCTCCACCCAGCTCACCACTCCAGGTTTGGCTAAAGTGCTCTGTGAGTCCCCAGAATAGCCCTAATTCTGCAGAACAAGGCTGTGAAGACCACATAGAAACTAGTGTTTGTCTTCTTGCACCTTGTTTCCCCTCAAGAAATGGTGAGCCTAAATAGCTTCTCTGGGGCCCTTGTCATTGCACTTTCTTTGCCTACTGTTCACTGAAGGATCTGACTATGGAGACAAGCTCAGGCTGGTGGGATGCATCACTTGTGTTACATGGAACAGTCAGCACTTAACATGGAGCTGTTGTGTGTGGAGAGCTATCAAGACCTCTCAAAAGACATGGGATGCCTTTGCTATCACCATGCTCACTTGGAAGTTTGGAGAAGCCAAACTCAGGCTCAAGAGAGGGGCTGTCCACTGTTGAGTTTTGCAACACCTAACTCCTCCTGGTCACTGTCTGACTGCTTCAGGACAGGCAAATCCACTGTGGGCCAAATGGTGATGGAAGGCTCTCAAGCCATCTTCCACATACTCCTTCTTTAAATACAGATGATGTTAATGAAATCGTGGTCTCCAGAGGATTCTTAAACTTCAGCGGAACTCTTGGTTGGAGTACACCATCCATCACAGTTACAGCTTCATGAATAGCCTACCTGCCCATTGTCATGGAGGTCTTGGGGTGGTGTTCACCCATCACACACTTGGCTTGTGGGTGACATCAGATGTGAATTCAAGCTCCACGGTCGACATTGGCCACCACTTGTTGTACTGACTTCTCCACTCTCTCTTTCAGTTCTTCCTTCTGATGATAGTTACTTTTAGCACTTTCTTTCCTCACTTCCATCTGTTAACGATTTCGTACTCATATTTTATACTTTTCCCAAATCTGTCTTCTGCCCACCCATTTTCTGTCCTGTTTACTGTTGAAACTCCTTTGCATTATGTATTCAGTAAGAAATGCCTCTCTCTGTGAAATGCCTTCTGCCTGCAAACACCCCATTTCCCTTAAGACTTCCAGCAATGATCTCTGAAAATATCCACACCACTTCACGGAGAGCTTGTCTCTGGTGTATTCGGATGTCAAACTGTTTGTGTCTCGGCTTGGAGCAGACACTGTCTCATTTGTGTGCAAAGCTCTACTGTGCGCATGGGACACTTCTCAATAAATAATAGCACCAGATTCATCTGCTGCATCCTATAGTAAAATTGGAAAATAAACCCAAACTTTTCACAGTTGAGGACTGTCTCTCCTCACTTGCTTCCCTGCATTTTAAATCATGTTGTTGCTGTGCTTCCATTAAGCTTTTGTGATTGAGTTCTTCAGCATGTGAGAGCTCCCCCGTGTACGAAATTGGGCTAAAAATCAGCCACAGATTTCTATGGGGAATCTTCTTTGGGGACGGGTGAAATTTCTCCTGATAGAGATGACAGTATGAGCTCTAATGACACTTTTTAAGCCTGACGACTGGGTGAGATGGAGGGTGAGGTGAGGTGAGGATCAGAAGGCTGATGCGCCTTATATGAGCTAAAATCACCATGGACGTGGGGTATCTTATACCAATCCCACAAAGAAGGGAAGGGCCTGTCCACCTCCAATGTAGAGCTGAGCCAAGCAGGCCTAAATTAAGTGAGCAGCACATAGCTGTTTCCCCCTTGCTTTCATGACATGGTCATGGCTGCCATGTCCAAACTCCTTGCAGTAGTAGGACACTGAGAAACATGGTAGCACATCAGCTACATGCTGTTCGTTTCCTCCTCCCCTCCCACCCGGCTTCCTACTGTCTCCCTTTTCCACTGGTTAAGTTGCATGAGGCATCATGGGGCTTTTGTCCAAGAAAGCAGAGTGGGGGATTTAAGGTGGCTATTGCAATGAGCAATATTGTGGAAATCAGCAAAACACCACCACAGTGATATGAGAAGATCATAAGCTGTCATGGCACTAGACAACCTCCTTGTCTGTCTATCCGTGAGTCTGCTGATTTTAATATAAAAGTGTCAGTATTTGCAGGGGACGTGTGTGGAAGCAAACAGGACTCCAAGGAGGCTTGAAAGGAGGGATGTTGTAAAGACACAGCAGCAGTGCTGTGTTGCTAGAGATGCCTACGTGCCTGTTTCACCATCCTGCTTTCCTGCCTGTCATCCCTGCTGTTCTTGAACAATCAGGGTATTTCCATACATGAAAAATTCCTCTCTCCAAGGGGACATTGCATAGTTAAAACAACAACTAATCTGTGAGGTGACGAACCAACACCACCACCCGAGGGCTCTGGGTTTGTTTGTGCTCACGAGCGTGTCTGCACATCACACCCCCTTCTCTGCTGGAGAGCCACCAGAGTATTGTAATGTAGAGGAATCTTGCTCTTGCACAGAAGCTGATTGCAAAACAAACCCTTGCTGTCCTGACCTGTGGTTTGTACAGTGGATGGCTTTAAAATTAGGGCTCGGCAAATCATTGATTGTTAGACTGCCAAATTGGAAAAAATATCATCACCAATGTAATTTTAAATGCTCATAGATGACTCAACAGCACTGGGTTTGTTTCTTCCCATTGGCATGGCAGTAGTAAAATGGACAGGAAAGAGAAAATACAGGGAGAATGAGTTTTTAGTGTCAAATGATGGAGTCTGATGTACTGGAAGCATTAATCATTTGAAGTAGGTGAAAGGCAGACTTCACAAAGGGGGAGAAGTTCATGGCTCCCCTTTCACCTGATAGCTCAGTGATTCAAGTCTGCGCCCAGGGTGGCACTGGCTGGGGCTGCGGTCCCTTTCCTGCCTGGGCCAGCCTGGAGCCATCCTGCTGTGAGCAGCCAGCCTGGTGCACCCACTCTGCTCCTCCTCCTGTGTGGATGATTCCTGCCATGGGGTCCAGAGGCTCGTGGCAGCAAGGGGGATGTTTTTGCCGTAGCGTTTCTCACTTCTTCATATTCTCTTTCCTGATGAACAGTTAAAATATTTCCATCCTAGCAGGCTGTGCCTTGTGAATTGCAGCCACCCGGGAGTTCGAGGTTTCTCCTGAAAAGCAGAGGGCTTGTTTTGCATCTGCCCCAGAGCTCGGCAGCAGCAAAGCTTGAGGCCATTTCCCACCTCTCAAGAGGACTGTATTGAAGGTGATTTCCTTTAATCTGTCCCGTTTCACATCAACTCTGCTGTACACCAAACACATAGAACATGCTGTACATATCTATGCCACCATACAGCCGTAAGTACTGTAGAAATTAGTACAAGTCTGTTCTTGTACCAGATGTTCTTGCAACTCCCCAGAATAGAGCAGTGGGACATTAATAAAGAAAATTAAAATAGGCAGGAATAACCTGCCTGGATTGGTTTTATGCTGAATTTTTGGAGAAGAAGCAGTGGGAAACTAGGAAGCATGCTCAGGGACAGGCTCTGTCATCGAAGTCCTTGTAATGAGAAGACCTGACCTCAATCAGAATGTAATGGGGGGCCCTGAAGGATGGGCAACCCAGAGCCTTGGCAGTTTGTAACATGAGAGATGGCCAGTGAGGTATCTTGTGCATAAATTGTAGCTGGCACTTTAATAATCTTACAGCCCTTGCTTTGGCAGACTGATAGATATTTTCAGAATCAGGAGGACATTTGAAAAATGTATTTTCTGGACTAGATTTTAATTTGGGGGCCTGTCAACCTTGGCACTGTCCTTTCTCTTAAAATAAGGTCACTGTGATGTCCTTAGCCTCTGGAATACCTGCTTCTCCCAGGGATTTAAATCTCTGAGACATAATGCAGTTCATAATGTTGTAAATATCTTCAGGTTTGCCATTTCTTGTGATTTGATTGCAAGTTTTGCAGTACTGTCTGATTTGGAAAAGGGAAGAGAGAATGATGGTTGTTGTTGTTGTGGCTTTTTTTTTTTATTTGGCTTGAAAACCTTGGCTGTGAAATTGTGAAATTATGAGGTAATACATTTTTTTTTTCCTTGACTAATACCAAAGATCTATTAAAAGTGTCCCAAATATATTCTTTTTTTGGAATACGTAGGACGAGTAGTTGCATATGCTGAGGAATGCATTTCCATGGCTCGGTATTGGTACCAGGGAGCCTGATAGGCCCATTACCTCTGGTTGTATCACAAGATCTGAAGCCAAGCCCACCAAAAAAGCTGTGCTGTTCTTTCATATTTGAGGACAGGCACACATTTGATGGTATAGATGAATCCAAACTGCTCACAGAATCATAGAATCATAATGGTAGGGGTTGAAGGCATATCTGGAGATCATCGAGTCCAACCCCCCTGCCAATGCAGGAACACCCAGGTCAGGCCACACAGGAACAGATCCAGGTGGGTTTCGAAAGTCTCTAGAGAAGGAGACTCCACAACCTCTCTGGGCAGCCTGTTCCAGGCTCTGTCACTCTCACAGTGAAGTTTTTCCTTCTGTTGAGGTGGAGCTTCCTGTGTTTCACCTTATGACCATCACCTCTCGTCCTATCACGGGGCACCACTGAAAAGAGCCTGGCCCCTTCTACTTGACACCCACCCTTCAGAGAGCTGTAAACATTCATAAGATCCCCTCTCAGTCTTCTCTTTTTCAGGCTAAACAGCCCCAGACCAGAACTCAACACAATCCTCTAGGTGAGGTCTCACTAGTGCAGAGGGGGAGGAGAACCTCCCTCAACCTGCTGGCCACACTCTTCTTTATGCACCCCAAAAATGGTTCTTTATGGTCCTTCCTATCTTCTTATTGCATTTCAGTGTTGTGATTTGTTTTCCTCGTATAACCTGCATTTCAGTTCTGTATCTCAACAAAAGCACCCAGGTTAGGTGCATCTTATGGTTAGTTGGGCATGTAGGATGTAGGCTACTTTCCTTGGATCTTTTTTGTCAGAGCCTCCTGTTGCTTTTCATGAAGCTCCCTATGCTCAGGTGCTTGATTTATCCCAGTCCTTCAGCATTAATTATTTCCCTTGCCTCTCATTTAGCACCCTTGGCAAAATTAGAACTCTTCATGCAAATAAAGATTGTTTATATTAATAATAAAAATAGCAGCAGTAAGTCTTGGTACCTTCGCTGATCTGCAACAGCTTTTTCTAGCAGGAAGAGTATCCATTTGAGACTGCCCTTAGTCTTTTAACTTTAGGCTTTCATAGAAGTATGTCAGTATTCTTCCTCTCCTAGACATTAACCTTTAGTGAGAAACAGGATAGTGGTGGGGAGGGGGGGTGTTAGAAATCCAGATAGCTAATCTTGCTGTTCTTTTCTTGTCAAACAAGGCTATAATGTCCTCAAAGAGGTCCAGGGAGCGAGTGAAGCATCATCTCCCCTATGCTTCTTCGTAGTCTTTTATTCTCCCTGACTGAAATGAGATGAGAAAATAAATTCATAAGTATTCTTTCTTGTTGCCTGCATATATTATTTTTAAATTTGTGATGTAATAATTTCTTTTTTCATTTCCCATCATCTTCTAGTTGGTCTTCTATGTGGGAAGATTGTCACAATCATGACAGAGCCATCGTCCTACAACACCATTTCAAACCACACTTTTATTTACCGACTCCCGTGAGCAGAACAAGAGAGGTTAATGCTGATCACTTCTACCCTATTTTAGATTTTATGTATAGACCATGGTGGACATTTTGTTTACACATTTCTGCAAAATTGAGTAATTTCCCATTCAAGGTGCATATAGATTTCTTAAAGACATGTGAAAGCCTTAGAGCTCTGAAAAGCATAGTGAGATCTAAAAGACACATAACAGAAAAATGGACAAGTTTATTTCTGGCAGTTTTAGAATGTGTCCAGTTTTACAACTTGAAATACTATAAATATTGGCAGTCATTTTTCAAATAACATCACATCTAATAGATGCTATTTAAAGTTGCTAAACTTTAGGCATTGTGTTATTCAACTGATCTTCTGAAGAATACGTTCTTCTTTTCTTGTAATTAATCTCATTAAAAACTCTTTAGCTAGTATGGAGAAATAATGGATCTTTAATGTTTTGTTTGATATTGAAAGCAAGTTTTATAGTGAGACATTAAGAAGTAGTTTTAATGTGCCACTCAACATGTGTGGGTATTCACAATCAGTGATGCCTAATGGAAATGTGATCAAAACAGCAGCTTAGACCAAAAAACTGCATGAGAAATGGGCTAAGGGAGGATGGGATGGTTAGCTTGGCACCTGAGGACCAGCACCCTCCCGCTCTGAACAGAATAGCCCTGTGGAAACAGCGTATCTTTTCTGTCAGCAGCTGGTAATTCAAGAAGTTACGTATCTTGTGCTACCAGTGTTTGGTCCCGTTTATTGATACATACATATATATTACCAACTTTTGAACAGCATTTTTCATAATTCAGCAAAGTTCTAAAAATCTGTGATCTGAAATCTTCCTGTTTAAAAAGTAGATCTCGAAGTTTAACCCCAAGCCAAGTAAAACTGGCTGATGAATGTCTCAGAAATATCTTGTAATCACTTGAAACAGCTCGGCTGGGTCTTACTCAAACAGATGAATCTTCCTTTATGTGGATCTTGTTCACAGAGTTTCCCTGTCTGTTTTAGAAATGGGAACCACCTATGACAAGTATCCAGAGACCTACAGGATCCTGTTAGAGAAGACTGTGAGCCAACCAGCTCCCTAAAGAGGTGGTGTGAGCAAATAATAAGCTTTCAGGTCAGCAAATAAAGTTGAAAAAAGCAAATCTTTAGTGTGGTAAGAAAATTTTCACTGAAAGTTATTTAAAGGTACTTCACTGGGATTTATCATCGAAGTAAAAGAACAGTTAATTTTTCTGTCATGTATCAGGATGTCTAATACTGAACAATGAGAAGGTGGTATGTTGGGAAAGGTTTTTGACATAGTCACCTGTGACATTTACTTGAGTAAACCAAGGAAGTGTGGTGGAGCAGAGAGGGCAGCCCAAGACAAGGCTTTGCATAGTCTGGCCTGTGGCAAGGCTGTCCCCTGCTTGCATTACTGGTGCACACAGTGCTGGCATGTGTGGATGGAGATGCGTGATGAGGAAATGAAGGTATTGGAGAAAACTGAGGCTGCTTTCAGTTGATCACTTAGTTTATCAGTACAATGCCATTCGGTAAGTAGAAATGGAATTAAGAAGGAAAAAAACCAAACCAAATGTACAAATACAAAAGTGCAGCTTGCTGACTAGGAAGCGATACAGGAAGAGGAGCTTTAAGTCAGCTGGTAAGAAAATCTTTCTGGTGACAGGTACAGTTAAGCACTGGAATGGACTCCTTGGCAGGGTTTTCAATCATCTTCTTAGGAGACCTTTAAAAACTAATGAGATGTGTGCACCAGAGGCAGGCTGTGTTTGTGGGTACCACTTTTGAGGTGGCTGGTAGTGCTCCTTCCAGCTTTCTACTTACTCTGGGTTTGGATAATACCTGGCAGGCTGGGCTCATATCTTACTGAATCAATATCCTCTAATTGAAAAGCACTGGCATTGTGTAAGCTCAGCCCTTTGCCTCCTTTCCTTCTGAATACATCTTCCTATAATTCATTACATATTTCTTGACAAATACTACCTGAGCACAGAATAAAGAAACACACCTGACAATTATAATGATGGGATTTTTGTGCTTGTAGAACCACTCTGACAACATCTGCTTTTTCTAACATTTAAATTTCCATAGAAAAAGCATTACAGGCTTTCATTTTCCGTTTAAGTAGCTGGGAGTTCAGGTGGGAGACCCCTTGTATCATCCTTGCTCATGGATAAAAAGACGTGGAAATTGTCAAGACAAGAATCTGCTTAATACCAAGAAATGTGAGTGAAAGTGCAAATTTTCTTAGCTGTGTTATCTACTGGTTTACGCAAGTCATGTAACTCTATTCTTCACTTTCCTCTGCCACTCTGAGGCTCAGTCTGATCTCTTTTGTGAAGTTTGGGAGTAATTTAGAAAGAAATATGTCAAGTGCTAAATATTATTGTTAGTATCATTTATTCTGTGAGCAGGTTTTTATTGAAGTCTTGCATTTTTGTGTCTTCCTTAACAGGATTTCAGGGTCATTTTCTTGCTCTGTTTCCTTTAGCTCACAGAACTTTGTGTAACTAGTTTATTGGTATGAACTGGAACTTCATGGATTTCCTATTGCTGCTAAATAAAATGATACATTACATTGTCAACATGTTTGTAAAGAAGTTGCATGTATAAAAACAGCAGATAGAATGTGTGAGGCCATGAAGATGCCCTGGTCTTTGTGGTGATACTGAATGTTATGGTCTAAGAAATATTAAGGCACTGTGACATTGCTGAACACAAAGGGATAAGTTCCTCTTTTTTGTGGCAGAAAATCAATGTATAGCATCAAGACTGTATATTGACAACTTGATTATAAAGGACACTGAATATGCTTGACCCTGGAATAACACTGGAATGGAACAGAACAAGACATTTATACAGCACTAGCAAGGGTAGCGTGCATTAAATCCTGCTTGTTCTTCTCAGTTACATCAGATATTTTTCTATCTTGTCACCATTACTGTTTCTTTTTCAGACCTTTTTGCTTTCTGTTTGCTTTTCTTTAGTACTTTGGCACTGATACTTCCTAGCAAACATGTATCTGGTGATTAATTTCTGCACAGAAACTTTTTCACAGCACATCACTCCTTCCTTTTCAGAAACGTCTTGCATAGGTTATGGTAGAAGAAAATGGAGGTTACAGCTGAAGCTGTGTGAGAGCTGAATTTTATGTGGGTTTTGTCCTTTTAATTTCTTCTGGCAGGTATAAGGTCGATGCCATGGAGTGGTTGCATGTGACCACATGCAGACCTGGGGCTATCAGGTACCATGCTGGCAGAGCTGGTGGGTCTCCATTGCTCTGCTGAGCAGTAATTTGTCCCTCTGAGCGTAACAGCAAAGGAGCAATCCCCATGGCATGTCTTTCTGACTTCCTACATATGTTTTCCATCACATTTCAGGTGTTACATACTCTCTTAACACCAACTGTGAGGTACTGGGCAGAGTGCTGGTTATCCTACCCACTTCCAGCTGGAGTATAAGACAGAGGACTAAAATGAAAGACCATAGTAAACAATATGATTCATTCCATCCAAAAAAGACAAAATGCTAAAAATGGTAGCATGAAAAATCTCTGCCTTCTTTATTTTACTATTTTAACTCAGGAATAGCTGCAGTTACTAAAAGCATATTAGGCAGTTGCAGATGATGGAGAAATGAGCCTGTAGGGTAATTGCTGAAGAAGTAATTGGCACTATGAAATTAATGGGAAGTTCCTGTTTTCACAGAAAAGTGTAACCTCCTGCTTGTAAGTCACTTCTCTGGCTTTTCTTCCTATCTCATTACTGGCTGAGCCTGAGCATTACAAAACTTGATCTCTTGTTTGTCACAGAATAAACCGTGGTGACATCATATGCCATCTCTCCTTGACATATTCTGCTTCTTGTTACTGTTTCTCTGACATTTAATTGCTGGCATAGTTCTCATAACACAGTCATCTCTGTTTCATTGTAGTTTCCCTTATTTTCCTTTGGCAACGAGCACAAATTCCAGAAGTCTCAAAAAATCAGAGCCATCTCAGTTGTCTCCCCTAGCAGAGCAGTCACACCAGCCTGGGTATCTGATACACTCGTCCTGAACGGGATTTTGTTCTCCCTTTCTCTGCACATCACCTTCTTCTTACCTTCTTCACTTCAGAAATTACTGATGTGAGAATCTCTCCCACAGCCCAGGAGACATGAGCAGCTAAATTTTGTCTTACATTTTTTAAACTCCTACTTTCTTACTGTTAATGGCTATATAATAACATGCTAGGGATTTTTTGTTTTGGTTAGGGGTTTTTTTCATAAAAAGGGCTAACATTTAAAGATCTATCATTTATGTTTCTTCAGTCAGTAAGGAAAGGTCAGTTGTGTGCTGTAAACAGAGCTGTGACCATGGTACAAGTCCGAATGCCATCCTAGCCTTAATCACAGTAACTTGTAACAAAAAACAGAGGTGGTTCAGCAGGATAGATGTTAACTGTGGCTCACCACGTGGGTGAGGATCCAGGCTTCTTACTGGTACCCAAGACAGCTAGATTAACATTGTCTCAAGTACTGCTAGAGTTGCTGTGTTTGTAATTGCTCACCAGTTCCACCTGAAATATCCTTTTTTTTATGTTGGTTTTGGTTTTGGGGGGTTTTTGTTTGTGTGATTGTTTGTGTTGTTTTGTTGGTTGTTTTTTTTTTTAACTTCTCTTTGCTACAGAGTGGAAGGAACAGGGCTGTTTCAACTTTGGAGGTCAGTATTCATCAACTCTCTCCCAGTCTCGAGCTTTCAGGCAGGCACACATTCAGCAGTGAGAAGTTACCTTCTATGATCTCAGCGATTCTTTCAAGACAAAGTTAAAGAGGAAATTAGATAGCTTTTTTACACTTTCACAGAGCTGCTAAAGCACTGTGTGGATAAAGTTGAGTGCACATTTGTCAGGAGAGGAAACATTATCCTTTTTTTTATTATTATTTAGAGAGTATTGGTGCATACAAATGAGCTTGGCTCTGGCAAGTCACTTAGGGAGAAGAAACCTCAAATCTTTGAAATCCACTTACCATGTCATCCTCCCTCTCAGAGCAAATTTCAGTCCTAGAATCTTTGTAAGAAGCAGTTACGTAAATTAGGGAACTGAAATGTGTTATGATTATGTGTATGTTTGTGTAGTATCCATCACAAAGTGCAGCTGTCTTAGCAAGAGATTTCACAATGCTTAAAGGGTGCACCACATTACAAACCAGATGACAGCACGTGAGGAAGAAAACCTTATCCAATTAGAAATACAGTTTGCTATGGAGAATAAATGTGGCAAACTCATCCCTGACAAGTTGTTTATCTGTTTAGCTCAGTTGCATTGACAAAGTAAAGACCAAAGCGCTCTTGTGCTGGATGCTTCAGCATAAATAGCTAAAAGTCCTTAAAATAGGTATCTTATGAGGTTATGCTTTAAGACAAGAGGTGGATAGAGCAAACAGATGGAGAGAGCACAAGTGAAACTATTACATTTAACGTAATAAGCCATGGTCACACCATCTGCCTAACTGTTCTGGAGTGTTTTGTAGTCAAAAATCTCACCTAAAACACCCCAATTCTTGGGAAGATTACCACAAAATCTTTGCTGACCACAGGGATTTGGGATTTTCAATTAAATAACATTTCTATAATAATGTTACAAAACTGGAGTTCTGAATATTTGATTCGTGCCCTTGGTCTAGAAATAATCCAGCAAATTGTGATCGAATGAATGCTATTATTAGAGCTTATTTTTGTGCTCTTGTTTGTTGTTGTAATTTGTGGAGAAAGGCCGTAAGTTAAATCTCTAATTCATAACAAGTTTTAATGTAAATCATATCCCATTACAATACATCATAGTGATATAATACAATATGTTAGCTTGCCCTAAGTGGTTGTATTTGTCTCTATTTTCTGGCTCAGATAATAGTTACCATCTGGGTGTGTGTGTTTATGTTTTGTTGTTTCTTTTAATCATTTGTGGTGCTGCTTGTTTTAAAGCCGAAAATGAGTGAAATTTGAAGCTGATTTCGGAAATCGCCTGGGGAATATCAATGGGAACATTGGACACTTTGAATGCTTCACATTTTTAACCTATTACTGAGAACATTTCGGTAGCCTTGAGGCATGTTCCTGCCTTCCTACTCTAGTGTCTGTCTTCAGATATCTTACAGAATCAGCAGCGCTGGTGTTGAGCATGAAAGAAGAGGGTAGAATCCCCAGCTTCAAACCCTTCTCTTTTATCTGGACTTTAAAAAATTACCAGGTAGCTCTGTGAAGGACTTAAGTGTTGCCCATCCCCATGTGCAGGATGTGGAGAGATATGTCCAACCCAACACTTAATCTGAGTGTTCATATTTTGGCTTCTGTGAGCATTTGTGCTGCAGTCAGTTTTGGCTGTGTATATAGATAGCTGTAACGTTCACTCTCTGTATATTTTTATATGCATGTATTTTGTACATCCTTCAGGCTGTTTTATTCAATCCCTTGCAAGTTTCTATATTCCAAGCCAGTGCACTGTATGTAGGAATATAGGTGCCTAATTTGCACCTAAATTTAGGTGCCTGGTGAAGGTGCCCCTGTAAAGTAAGAGCATAAATTCCTTGTAAATTCACTGGGGAGAAACAGTTACTTTGAAGGCTCCCAAAGAGAGATCTTTTCTACCTGACTTTGACACTTAAGTTGCTCTCAGTAGTGCTGTGATCTTTTTCTTTCTGATGAAATCTCAGGGATTTGAGGTATGATACACTTCTTCTTGTTCTGCTCTGGTGCAAGACTGTGGTTGTCAAAGATCATAAAGAACACACTGAATTGAATTTGGCCTCTGTTGGTGAACAAAGGATATATATTCAGTTTTCTGGTTTGGAGCACCTATAATAAAATTTTAGGTGTGAATTTGGAGAACATAAATGTAGGCTCCAAACACACACATTTAGATAAAGAATAGACGCTTCACAGTTATACATCTCCCTTCTGGCTGGTTCCTTGTGCACGGACAGGTGTATGGCTGTAAAAAGGTCAACTTTCAAGTTGACTCTTATAACTTTTACCCTAAGAAATGAGCAAATGTGACCTTATTTTTTCTAGTGTCTAGTCTAGCCACTGTCCATAGAAACCACACCATTGACAACACACAACCCACAACCCTGTGTGTGCTTTTAAAACAGGCATTGCCTTGCTTAGTTCCCTACTGTTAAGGCTTGCAGCACCCATGGAAGCCAAAGTGAATCCATGTTCTTCCCAAAATATCTACGCCTCTGGGTAGGCTTGATGGCATTAGCAGGATGAATACCATATGTAACATGGCTTGTCTCTTCTGGACCTCAGACAGATCCTCCATGAAGAGAGCTGGTAGCCATTTGCAGATACCTACCACAATGCTTGCTGAGTGTACAGCAGCAATGGCAGATGTACCTCTGAGCACATCAGATGGGGACCCTCTCTTTGTCTTTTGCCACATCCTGGAAGCGTTTGTTTTCTTGTCCCATGCACTAGTTTGGATACAGCTTTCTAGACTGTTTTTGAGCCCTTTACCCAATTTAATTTTCCTCACCTTGCGCAGAGAAAGGCAGAATTTATCTCAGCATCTTTCCCAGACATAAAATAACTTGAATGATATTTTCTAATTACTTCTATTCAGACACGGTAATCAAAATCACACAGTCCCTAATGATGTTACACGCAATGAAAGGAAGGGCCTTTACCAAACTATTTGACTTTATGGTGTCATGATTAGAGGCAACAAACAAATAAGAGAAAACAATGTTTTGGTTAAATAGAAAAGTCATGGCTATTTTCTCTCTTCAAACTGTTTTGATATGACAAACTGCAGAAAAAGAAATTACACATGAGGAAATACTTGAAATTACTATTGGTATTGTCAAACAGTGCCATTTGCTTGAAAAATATCTAACGTTCAGACAACAGTATTCTTCAGAAGCAGTGTTGAAATCAAATCCTCTGGGGTCAACTTGAGATGAGTTTGAGAAGCAAACTCTTTGCCTTGTAATTCTGTTGTTTCTAATTGTGCTTCTGATTAAAGTTTCTAAGTATAAGAAGATTTTTCTAGACCAAATACATGGCAACATGACAGATACATGTTCTTCACCACTGTGATACAGATAAGCATCCAAACTGGGCAAAAGTAAAATAAATTTAATATTAAAGTACTTGATTTTCTGTAGACACATATTCCAAATTCTTTTGTTTGTTGTACATGTTAGAGTTAAACGTGACTTTGCCCATGCTTTAGGCTCCGGCATCTCTTTTGTATTTGACTATATAAAATATATCAGATAGAATAGTCTTGTTTATTCAAGGATTCAAAGGTGGGGCACAGAAGCTTCATGTATCTGCATAGCAAAACTTTTATTAAGTGGAACCAGCTATACTCTAACAGGAAAATGGCCAAGGGCCTTAAAGGAAATTAAAATGAGCCGTAACAATTGGAATTCACACAACTGCGCGAAGGACCTTCCCAAGATAAATAATACATGCATTAAAAAGCATTGAACAGGAAAGAATGTGATAATGGAGATTATCTCTCAAAAGCAAAAACAAACTCAGACAATAAGAATAATATTTTTGAGTGAAGAGCAAAACTCTGGGGCACCGTGCCTATGGCAGCTTCTAGGGAAGGCACACCTATAACCTGGACCTCCTGCCACCTTGTCTTTCCAGGGACTGAGCTGGGAATCAAGCTCTGAAACTTTTGCAAGAGAAAAGACCCTTCAACAGTCGATCAGGCAACAACTTCTTTGATACTGTGGGATGAACACTGAATCTGAACTGGATTTGTCTAGAAATTAAATACATTACCTCAATAGAGAACATTATTATTTTGGGGGAAGTTTACCAAAAATTGTGGTAGATTTCTGCTCATGGCATCTTAGAAATCAAAAATAGAAAGAAGAATGAAGAGGTGCCATTATAAAGTATGCTGTTATCCAAACACTTCAGTAAAGGCCTTTTAACTCTTGTTACGCAGGAGATCAGAGCAGATGATAATACAGTGAAGTCTCTGGACTTATAGTCAATGCAATAGCATAAAAGCCTCTAAATAACTTGAAGAAGACAATGTCTGGGGTTCATGGTGTTACAGATAGCAAATCAATATCAAAAAGGGGTCAGGTTTAGACATAACAAAGCAAAAGTGTAGAAGAAAAGGACAGAAATGGAATGACAGAGGGATGACATAGGTGGCACTTGAGATGTTCTTTCATTCCATGGCTCATCTTCTACACTCTTGCTGATCCTCCTCCTCTGTGTAGTTTCCAGCAACTTAAATGTGCTCCAGGGTCTTTATACCAGTCTTTACTGCAGCAGTGGCTTCTTGTCAAGTGAGGGAGAGCCGGGATCAAGGGTAGGAGCAGGGCAGGCAGGACGAGGACATAGTCTCACAGGACCTGATAACATTTTCAGTACTTGTCCCTAAAATGGACTGGGATTGAAAATGGTGACTGTACGATACAATCTGAGATGCCTCAGCTTTGAATCCACCAAAAAGAAATGTTCTGATGCCTCTTGGAAAGCTTGCAGTTTGGGGCATGGAATTTCTTTTATGTTTTTTTTTAAATACAGAAGACACATAAGACTAAAGAGAACCAACAGAAAAGCCCAGTCCTTCTGTACACTGTGAAGTCATAGGCAGCACATCCATATTTGCTCGGTAAGCAGTGTCCATAGTCTGTAAGAAGTGTCTAGCACTCAAACAGATTAAGGCTTTTTCTGAAATGGAACAAAAGTGTACCCTCAGTAAATTTGCAGGTGACCACCAAGCTAGGTGGGTGTGTCGATCTTCTGGAGGGTAGGGAAACTCTACAGTGGGACCTAGACAGGTTAAATCAGTGGGCCAAGTTTATTTTCATGGGATTGGACAAGGTCAAGTGCCAGGTCTTGCACTTGGGTCATAACAACCCCATGGTAAGCTACAGACTTGAGAATATGCGGTTGGAAAGCTGCGAGTTGGAAAAGGACCTGGGGGTATTGATTGATAGTCACCTAAATACGAGTCAGCAGTGCACACAGGTGGCCAAGAAGGCCAATGGCATCCTGGCTTGTATTAGAAACACTGTGGCCAGCAGGAATAGGGAGGATCATCCCCCTGTACTCAGCACTGGTGAGTCCACAACTTGAATATTGCATTCGGTTCTGGACCCCTCACTATAAGAAGGACATAGAAGCACTGGAGTGTGTCCAGAAAAGGGCAGTGAGGCTCGTGAAGGGCCTAGAGCACAAGTCCTGTGAGGAGCAGCTGAGGGAGCTGGAGTTGTTTAGTCTGGAGAAGAGGAGGCTGAAGAGAGACCTTATCACTCTCTACAGCTACCTGAAAAGAGGTTGGAGTGAGGAAGGGGACAGCCTCTTCTCCCTGGTGACGTGTGACAGGACCAGAGGGAATGGATGCATGTTGTGCCAGGGGAGGTTTAGCCTGGATATTAGGAAATACTTCTTCACTGAAAGGGTTATCAAACACTGGAATGGTCTGCCCAGGGCAGTGGTGGAGTTACCATCCCTGGAGGCATTTAGTGTGTGGACCTGGTGCTCAGGGACATAAATGGTTTAGTGGTGAGCTTGCAGTGTTGGGTTGAAGGTTGGACTGGATGATCTTGAGGGTCTCTTCTAACCAAAGACATCCTGTGATTCTGTGAAAAGCCATAAACTATGCTATAACACAGAGGCACGTGATCAGTGTCCTAGATTGTTGCAACAGCAGGAAGTTTGGTAGGGCAGTATGTGCTGGTATTCCTGCAAAAAGACTTTACAACATGATAGAGAACACAAGAAAAATAGTCCCTGTCTGACCAAAAAAAGTATCTTCTCTGATGTCTCATGGATCACAACCAATACCCAGAGCTCAGATCTCCCCACCTCTCCACCCCCACCTGGAAGATTATCCAAGTGGTGTTGGAAAAGCTCAAACTTCTTAGTGCTAAAATCTTTGAGGACTTATCCCAAGCTTATCTGAAGTCAAAGGGCATGTTTGTATTGACTTGATGAGTTTTGGATCAGACACCTTGGCTCTTCACACATGTGACATCTAGCTCCCTAATTGTGTGCACATAAAAAGAGAGAACATAAAAGCTGTCGAGTTTCTGTGCCCTGTGATTGTCCTCAGCAAAGCTTGGTATTCTTTTTCCAGAAGGCTTCTGCTACCTTTTCACTCCAGGCTGTTTTGATGACTTAATAAGGAAAAGCTCTTGCCATCAAACAAAGCTCATCCAAATACACATCTGTCTTTGAAGCATCCTAGGTCTCGGACTGAATTTCTTCAAAAGCAATAAACAGAAAAAAAGAGAAAACAATTATCAACTTTGTGTGTAGACATCTAAGCTTCTAAAACAAAGCTTTCTTTCATGTCTTCCAAGTGTTCAAGGCTAGAAGTAGGCTTTTGACCCAATTCTCTAGAGAAACTCCTTTAGAAAATAACTTATTCTTTGATTGCTTGTCAGGGCTTTATTTCATGCCAGTCTTACTAGACTAATGTTATAAAAAGGACAACTTCAGGAAATAGCCTTGAAGTCACAGAGAGGATGCTAGTAGCTCCAGAAATAAGGAAGCTGTAGGGTAATTGGGGAACACAGTATTGGCTGAAAAAATCAGCATTAAGTGATGCTGGCTGTGTGTCATGAAGATCACTTCTCCACACTGGTGGATATGATACACTTTTTTGTGTGCATTACGTGTTAGAGTGGTTACCAAATTTATCCCCATCAAGGGCTGCAAGAGCTTACATGCTCATAGATGGGAGTAAACGTTTTACAACAATCATTTTCTCATGTTGTCATTTTATTTTTACTCCTGGAAATGATTTTTCTCATCCAGCAGATTCAGGTTGTAAGGTGCAATGGAAATACTTCATGACTGAAAATATTTCATCCTGCTGCTTACTGTATTTTATTTATGAACTTCCTCGAGAGTTGGCTCAATTCTGGAGAATGATGAGCACATCAATACTCTCACACTGAAAACCTAGACTGCATGTAGGTTTACAGAATGTTTTTCATTGTTCTCTTTAATGCTATTGTTTACTTCTATGAAAGTATTTGTAGATGGCTGACATGAAACCCACAATCAAAGACCTAACTGTACTTCTGAAATCACTTGAGTTCTTCATTCATGCATGAAAGGGCTGGACCATTCAGACAGGTCTGGGAGGTTGGCATGTTCCTTCTATGGTGATACTGATACACGGGGAAATACATGAGTAATGCTATTTCACAAGCAGACAGTAAAAACAAATGCATCTTCTTCTGTAACATGGGAAATAAAATAAGCTCTGTTTCACATAGATGTTAAAATTGATAAAAAATATATAGGGGTGAAAGGAAAAGGACCCATTTCTACTGCAGAAGTTTATCCCTCAACATTCCATTGCTAAAATAAAACTCTCCAGGATTTTTACTCTTCAGACCTGTCTCTAGTTTCCACCCTACTTTTTTAGCATGAAGCCAATCTTATCCACCATTAATTACCCATTTAAATGCACTTGGAGATGAACTATCTTTAAGCTGTTCCTTAGTAGTTTATTGCTTTACCATTTAATATCTCTGTAGCCTTTCTTATGTGACACATTTTATCTATTCATAACCACTTTGGCCGACATGTAAGAGATATTTTTTCTCCATGTAGAGTTTAAGGCCACAGATGATGCCTGTAATTACCTTCTGAAAGGCCACAAGAGTTTCACCCAGTTATCTTGGAACAGATCCCATACTTTATGATAGAGGAAGAACATGGCTTGAAAATCCCCTTCATCGTTAGTTTGATTCATGATAGGCAATCCTCCTTGTTCCTTGACAGTATGTTCCAGTGGTTAACTAATGTCAAAGGTTTCACCGTATTTGGTACATTTGAATGTACCTTTCTACAGCTCCCAGCAATTAATCCCTTTAGTTTTTGTCCATCCTGTTAAAGAATGAGGTTACTTCCCATGCAGGGTACCACTAGGCTTTGATGAAGTCTCCTCTTATCCTTTCCGATGTTGGTTGAAATGATGGAGACTGTATTTTAGTCAGGAACCAAATAACCTAGCCTTTCAGGAAGCCTCTGAGGAAACCATGAACTGAAATACTTGTGATTTTTTCAAACACATGATGGTCCATACAGTAAAGATTCTTACCATGACCTGGAGGAGAACCTGACAAAAGTAAGCAAACAAAGGAAATGGAAGCTATTAATCACAAATATGTTTTTTAATTTATTCATATAAAAAATGTTGTCAAAACATAAGCGATAATTAGTTCCATCATTCTCTGGGAAGGATGCAAACTGCATTATCCATGCAAATCATATCTACCTTTATCATGGAGGAAAGTGGTATTAAAACCTAAAATGGAGCACAGATAATTGTAATAGATAATCCATCTAGATCTAATAAGTGTATTTAGAAGGTGAGTCTTTTTTTTTTGACCTAGCAAAACTAAAAATGTTTGTGAGAAGACAAATCCCAAGAAGCTTTGTAACTGGGGGAAAGCTTTAATTCAATTACTTGATGAAGCAGCTCTGAAAGTATTCACTTAAAATTTCAATGTCATTTAACCTCTGGTTTGTTTAAAGAATAATTTGATACTGAAAGTTTAATGAAAATTAAACACCTTAAGTTGAAGTTAAATCCCTCACAGACTCTGTCTTTCCTTAGTTGGCTTACGTTGTCTAGCTGTTTGGGGTTTAGTGCAATGAGCTTTTAATAAAACTCAAGTTACAACATCATTTCAATGTTCAAATAAAAGCGACATCAATAACAGGTAAACCTCTGCAAATGTCATTCCTTTATGGTTGAGCCTAGATAGACTTGTTTCCAAAATGTTGTTGGATTCTTTAGGGTCTCTTTGGGGATCCTCCTTTTGCTTTGTCTCTCCTCTGTATATGGTCAGTGGTGAGTTTCTCTGCTTGCAGTGATGTTTTTAATTAGATATTAGTTCCCATTCTTAATGCATCAGATTCTGCAATGCCTTTGAAACTTGATTTTGATAACCTGTATTCTTTGCAATATAATTGCAGTTCTGTAAACTCTTAAGCCTGAGAGTCTTTAGAGTACTTGAAAGTTTTCACTTGCATTAAAAATATAAATTGTATATATCAAAGTCCCCTGGCTTTATAGATAAAGTACTTTGAAAGTTTATATTATTCATATGGCACACATGCTTGAAGTACCAAAATAGTCTCTTCAAGTGGAGCTTCTTCTATTAAATACCTCTGTAGGCTTCTTGTAACTTAAAATTTTAATTAGCATGTTTCATAGGCCTGCCAAATAATTAAGTCCTTAGTTATATACTCAAGCAATTCCTTAGTTATTAAACAAAGTATTGATTACTTGTAACAGAATCTTCCTTCTGTCATTAAAAGCAGATACATGTCATCATCCAATTCAAAATAGAATCAGAAACAATCACAAACAAGGCTTAAAGATGGATAAATTTCTGTTATAGGGATTAAGTTTTTACAAAGTTTAAAAACAGAAAAAGTTTTACAGTGTCTGAACACAGATAAACAAGCAGCTTGTCACCTCTAAAAGAAACAATGAATTGACAGTAATACAAAGAACTTTTCTTGAACTTTTTCAAATGTAACATTCTTTTGACGTCAAAGTCTTCCTTTTAATTCTAGGTATGTTTGCAAAAGACACAAGCATTTAATATGAGCATTTATAAAAAGTCATGTCTCTAGAGGAAAAAATACGAGTTTTAAAATGACACTTTTGTGCAGGAATGAGGTAGTCTATTTTTATGGATGAGCTTATGGCTTGAAATAGCTGAGATTGCTGCATACTCAGTTCACTCAATTAAACAGTTAATTTGTTCATATCTCTAGGATAATCTTATTTTGAAGGGGAGAGCCAAAATTGTCTTCAGAAGAGTTACTCTGATTACAGACATCTCTAAGGAAATATTTTTGCTTGTCTGGCTTTGGAAAGAGTTTTAACTTCTTATTAAGTTTACACTTAGAAGTCTCACAGTAGATATTTTACATGTGACAAGAAAGTCCTTACTATGTTTAGAGTACTGGGGAGTTTCAGAGGATGTCTGTGACAGAACAGAGAGCAGGAACCAGGTTTCATGAACTTGTACTGTCCTTTCTTCCATTTTACTGCTTACTCTTGTTTTGCTTTAATCACTGGAGGTTCTATTCTCCCCAAACTGCTGTATTGGAATCTAATTCCCTCATATTGCTGTGCTTTGAGAGTCTTTATGTTGATGAACAAAATTAGTCTTTTTAGCAAGTAATTACTTAAATTACCTTAATTATATAATAATGTAAGGTCAGCAACAAAATTATACATACTCTAGCTGAATTGTTATAAAGCTGATGACATAAAGTGCCAAGCACTAACTTCCACCCTGTCTCTCCCAAAGCCAAGGTTTTGTACAATCCCACTGCAGTTTACACAGTGTAATTTAGTTTGAGGTGTTCATCATAGTGAAGATGGCCAAAAAGGTATTTGAGATAATTAGTTAAGTGATTTTGTAATTGCTAAAACATCTGTCGGAATTAATTCTAGCAAGGTAGCCATTTTATGGAAATAAAAATATTCTCATAATACTTTTGGCAAAATAGCTCCCTTGAAGTCATTGAAATGGCTATGGGGAAAATGTGGGCATTGAATTAGTCTTCAGTTGCACGCTGCATAACTATCTGCCCTTCTGTTGTTTCAGTTTAGGAAGACATTGTCAAGCTCAGTGCAATAAGTCTTCAGCTGCTTATAATAAAGCTCCTTTTAACTTCTTCAGCGCTGTGGTTGTTTCGGAGAGTCTGAATGGTCCTTGTGCTAACAGGGTGTTTCCTTTGTGTCTCCCCTGACCTCAGATATGCCAGCGCTACAGTCTTTTTCCTTGTTAAAGGCTCTAATGAGAATCTACAGATGCATTTGTTTTAAGGTTTTAGTTTTTGTCAGTTCAGAGAGCTGTGAGTCTATACACAGTCTTATCAGTGTCCATAAAGAAGCTGAACTTTAACAAATACATATATTATTTAGAGCATTTTTAGTATTTAACAGCTTCTTGTGGGAGCTGGAAAATACCAGTGATACTGCAACTGGGTATCTGTGGTAGAAAAATTATTCTCATGGTAAAAACTGTATAGAGACTAAAGCTGCCCCATTGCAGTGGTACTCCTTTAGTAGGTACAGGCAGCATGTTTACCTTGAAGTTGAGCAGTGTCAGTGAACAGACACAATCTGGGTCAGTGGCACCCAGTAATGCTCAGTTGTGTAAAGGATTCTCTGTACAGTTTTTTCTTGACACAAGTGAAAATCTCCCAAACAGTTCCCAGACACACCGCAAAAGTTGGCACTACTTGGTTGACTGTTACAGATATAATCATGTCCATGGGATCAAAGGAAATGCGTGTTGACAGTAGTTATCCAGGTGAGGTCTACCATGTGTAAATTGTGCTTGGCTCTGTGACGAGTACAAGAGTAGTAACTGCCATCCCAGTTGTGTTTGGTATAGATGAACTGTTGATGATCTTAATCTTGTCTTGCTTTCTACTAATGGACACCTGTCATGGAGACACCCACAAAACAGACAGCAGCAGCTACCCAAAATGCAGATTTATTGTAACCAAAATTACTGAGCACTGCTTCTGACAAAATGAAATTACAAGTTTGGATTTCAGTCAGGAGTATACTACTACACAACTAATTCTTAATCCCTGGTTTTGTTTTCTCATTTTACAGAAGTGGGATGGAAAGGGCAGAGGAATGGCAGGGCAACAGGTTGGTTGTATGCAGGGAGCAAGACCTGCTACAAGGCAATTACTGTTTGGAATGGGGGAAAAGGTATTTGATGGAAGTAGTGTGAAAGGCATTCGAGGAAGTCTTTCAGGGTATTTATGCTTAAGTACTGGATGTTTTCTCTCTCTTTCTACATCGCAGGCATCATTGCTGCCCAAGACGTTCCTCAGTAGCTTTCTGTAGAGGGGGTAAAAAAAAAAAATACACAAAAAGACATTGGAAAGAAGGACTTTTCTTTCACTTTCAAAAAATGTTAAGATTATTATTTTTTTTATATGTGTGGCTGATCTTATTTCAAAGTCACTTTGAAATTTTATGGGGTATGTGATGGATGAAAAGTTCCTTGGGAATGAAAAGAAGTTTTATGGTTTTAAAAAAGTGAAAGAATTGTTGAATTGCTTTGCAGCCACCATTTTGCTTCTCAGCTTTTTCATTTCTATTAGTTATATAATAGAGAAGCTTTTGTAGTAGCAAAATTTGTACTTTATAACATAACTAAAACCATTTAGAAGTTTATACTTCTGTGACTAAACTTTCATCTATAGGAATGTGTGTCAAAAAATATTAACATGGGAAAAGCTGAAGCTTCTGAAAAATCACAGTGTTTAGCTGGAGGCAGAACATGCAATTAAACCTGCTGCATCATAGTTTATAGTACACAATCAACATCACCTCCCTGCCTGTAAGAAGTTTTTTGTCAGTGTTTGATTTTAAAAAGACAAAAAAAAGAAATTATTAGGTACAGTAAGACTTTACAGACAGCCACTGTCTTTGGATTCTTCTCTGTATCTTTACATTTCCAAAGAAAGATTTGGCAGTTGGCAAATAGAATACGGGCAGCACAAGCATTGTGTTTAATGATGAGAAACTGGTCAGGAATTAATGCTTTGGTAGTTGCAAGTTTGTCATTGAGAAAGAAGGAATGTGTGCTGTAGAAAAGTCTAGTTTATCAAGGTTCATTTTCATGTATAAATACAGATGTGTGCACAAGTACAGTGGCAAACAGCACAGAGAACTGAGTTGTGTCTCTCCTTGAAAGGAGTAGGGGAGCCTTCAGTGAAATTGTGGAACATCTAAAGCTCATGAAAGATCAGATAAGGTCACATAAAACACAACTACACCATGACATTCACAGCCATAAATTACCTCAGTTTGGGAGCCTGTTACACACTTTTTCCTGCTCAGATTTCCCCCACTGCATCAAGCAGTGCTGAGCCCGTTTTCCCTAAGTGTCCCACAGGGGATGGACCTTAATGCTGGCAAAGGAATGGCACAGCACATGATGAAAAGCATGTGTGATCTTTATGCCTCAGGGTCCACATTTCCCATGACACAGACATTACCAAATGATAAAGAGCTTTCACCAAATTACCTTATACTCAAGTGATTCACTGAAAGAATTCAGGTCCTGTGTGTCCCACAGTGCTCATTTCTCTATGGCAGACAGAAGGTAGTGCTTTTTTAGATATAAGCAATATTTTCTATCTCTATGGACAGGTGTTATCTTCTTAGAAATCAGGGAACTCATCAGGTGCAATCTAATCTCAAATTTTCCCCAAGAGTCTCACACAAGGACATCACACTTTTTGGACATGGGTAACAGAGCAACTAGCGTTATCATCCAAGGATGGTCTGCTCTCCAGTCTCCCCAGCTCCCTCCCTAGGGGAAGAATTCGGACTACTAGAGAACTACTGGTGGTAGAAAAAGATTGGCCTAGGGGCCACCTAGTCACCTATCCAAGTCCATGGGACCAGACAAGGAGCGTCCAGTGGAAATCATTCACTTTGACCTAAGCTATACTTTTGACAGTGTCCCACAATACCCTTATATGCAAGTTGGACCTATTATGTCCAAATTTGAGCTGTATTTTGGATAGGTATACAGCTAGGTGGGTGGAAAATTGACTGGACTACTAGTCTTGAAGGGTTGTGATCATGGCATGAAGCCAGTGACTGGTTCCTGGGTGTTCCTCAGGGGTCAGCACTGCAGAAAAGGACCTGAGGAGAAGTGGAATGTCAAGCCATCAGTGTGCTCCTCAGGAATGGAAGTGAACTGCATTCTGGGTGTATTCATTAGTGGGAATGTAGGCAGCAGGTCTAGCAAAGTGTTGCTTTCTCTCTGTCCCACACTCATGTATTTGGATAGTCCAGTGAAAGAAACATGGACATACCAAAGTCCAATAAAGGGCCACTAAATTCTTTAGGGAGGTAGAGCACATGGCAGAGGAGGAAAAAAATGAGGTGGTCAAGCAATGGAGGCTGCCTAGAGATGGTGTAGTATCTCCATCCTTAGAGATATTCCAGACTCCACTGGGCAAAGTCCCAAGCAACTTGATTTAACTTTGAAGTTGGCTCTACTTTGAGAAGGGAGTTAGATCAGATGGCCTCTAGCTGGCCCTTCCAACTTAAATTATGCTGTGATTTTATACACCATGGAACAAAATGGATTTAAAAACAGCTTCCAATAGTCCAGCTCATCATTTCAACGTGGTACTCTTAACAATGACTTTCTGATGAAGCGGGATCTGGTTCTAAGTCTCTTCTGTGCTCCTTTTGGGTCTGGGGCCACACTGCCTGCAGGTACCTTCTTGCAGTAAACTGTGCTTCTTTAATGATATTTCCAGCGGTGCAGGGGATGGGTGTTGGACCAAGGATAGATGGAGCAAATGGTGTTCCAGGGCAGGTTGTTAAATACCATGTTCATAAGGCAATCTAAGTGGTTAGCACTTTCTACTCACAAATGAGGTCTGAGATCTTTGTTTGATTAACCTTTCTCTCCACTGTGCACTGAATCTGGCACAGAACAAAGTAGCCTGAGCATGATGATATCCATCCAACTGAAGGTCAGCAGGAGGTACTGACAGGTGAGGTACCTTTCCTGCTTTCCCTTGATATATGAAGTTAACATTTAATTGTTCCAACTGCTTTTGCCGCAGGACCTGATGTTGAACAATTAACTTACCAATTTCTAACCTTGTACCTGAACTTGGAGGATCAGATCTATACCTGGTAGAGCTGCTGCATTTCACTAAGTTTCTGCTAGGGATCAGTTTGACCTGAGCTATGCTCCATTGTTGTGTAGTAGCAAAGCTGGAATTTTCTCTTAACTGCTTAGCAGTAAAAACTGCTTCAAAGACCATTACAGTGGTTTCAGTGTATCCTGATTTGCTGAGGGCCATATCTAACCTGGCTAAGCAATAGTTCCATTGTACAGCCAATTTTAAAGGTTCTTTATTCCAGGTGCATGAATTCAACCCGACCAGTTCCCATTCTCTTTCAAGCTGTGACTTTATACTTTCCCCAGAAGCCTGTTGGAGAATGGAAAGATGTGGCAAAGATTTTAAGAGACTCTTAGAGAGCCCCTGGAGACAGAGATCGAACACTGTTTTCATAATTATTCCACGGACTAGACTGTGTGACGTCAGTATGATTCATGCAAGGACATTACAATTTGTCTTTGTATCTGAGTAGAAAGCAGGAAGAGGATACCAAGGGGAAAAAAAAAAGCTTGATGTATGTCTGATTTTGGTATAAAGTGCATAAAGGGTTGTAAATAAAGGGTTATGTGCCATCTTGAGGCGTTGGGGTAAAATCGGGTTGAAGGCACATTTGGAAAAATCCACATTTGTAGGTCATTCTCATGTTGTTTGATAGACATTATCTGTAAAGCTACAATATGATAACCAACACAGTAGAAAAACCACGTAATAAATAATAAACAAAACATGTAGTGCTTGGTACAGCTGAAATAGACAAACATTTCTGACTTAAAATTCTATTATTCCCTCTGCCTCTTTTAAGGGAAGTAGTGAGGATTGCCACGCATTTCTAAAAGCAGTTATTTTGCAGAGTGATTTTTTTTACCTGCTCCCCCTCAACACTTCTCATGCCATCTCTTACTCCTCTTGAATTACTATACTGCATTTTGTACAATAAATGGCATTTGAGTGTATATTTGAAATTACCAGGATTGGTGTTAGAAATTAAATAAAATACTACCTTTTTTTCCCTTTTTGTAAATTGCTCCACTAGTAACAAATTAACAGTAAATTGATAGAGAAAGGTAAGCACAGATCCTTTAAATCATAGTGAAGTTTTTGGCATTCAAGCTAGAAGTGTCTCAATTTAACACATCATTGGTTTGTATTATTAGAAATTTCATTGGTTTGTGGAGCGTATGATGGTTATGCTCTAAAATTGAAAGTACATAGACTCAGGACTTCTACAGTAGGCTGAGCTCTTACGCGGTTACTGATCAGTGTGCAGCAACTGCCATGGCTTGTTAATAAGCACAGGCAAAACGCCATTAAAACCCTACTTGCCACTGTACAGAAAGATTTTTAACAGTACTTATTTTCTTGTTTATAGTTCTATATCAATCATGAAATGGGAACCGAGAGACCAGTAAATGTCATTTGCCACTTTTCGAGTGGCATGAATTTATCATCTTCATTGCGTTTCATCACATTCATCTGTTTCCTTCCAAACGGGAGTAGGGGATTAGAGTGGAAATGTGTCTTGAATCATTAAAAGAAACTCTGCTTAAAATAGTAATGTAAATTAAGCTAGCAAAATTGTTTCAGTTAATACTTAGTCGGTGTGATCCAAATTCTTCTTTTACTCTTTTGAACTTTATTCCCTGAAAATTGTCCTAGAAGCCCCTCAAAAGAGGGGAAACATTTTTTTTTTTTTTTGTTAAATAGTAAAGTATTTTTTAAAGCTTACTAAAATTGCAAGAGGGTCTTTATTTGCTAACCATTATGGCTGCCTTCTCCATGGTATATTTGATGGGAACTTAGCAAGAGTTTATTACATCTATAAAATTTTAGCATTATACTTATTCTTTGTCATGTGCAAGCTGTGTTCAGTGTGCCTTCTGCCATGATCATGAAGCTGGTTTTATTTAGATGGTGGTTTTTCTTGTCTGTGGGGAGGGTGATTGGGTGACCTGTATGATGTGTATGATTCTGAGCATTTCTCCACTCTTGTGTGCTGCTAGGAGGTCATTACGTGGTAATTAAGGTATTAACTTTGCCTTTGATGGATTGGACTCATCAGTTGTCAGCCTTTCGTTCTTAAAACCTAATGTCCTTCACTGTTCCTTCCTAAATAAAAGTATCTTCAAATGTTTATTTCTTATGCTAATGTAGCATAAGAAGCTGATGTGTCTGAAGCACATGTGGTTTCAGTGGCTTGTCCCAGTGATGTCCCATTTGCAGGGCAAAGCTGCATAGCCTCTGCTGGGTGCATGCCTGATGGCACAATGGCTTCTGTATACAATGCTTGTAATGCTCTGTGGCCCTGCCACATGATGGGCCACAGGCATGGCGTGTCACCAGGATGGGTAAGCAAACAGTTGTGTCTTTATCAGGTAATTACAGATGTTAGTCACAGAATGGAAAAGGGTTTGCAAAACACTTGGAAAACCAAGAAGCCAAGAAGATTCCAGGTTATTTGTTTTCTCATATCTGGAAGCTCCTAGGCAAGAGTGTTGTTGGAGCAGTTAGCAAGTTGGATCCACCCTGCAGGGTACATACTAAATCTACTCTTTTTATCTATTCCATGTGCTAAAATACCTCCATGGTTGAGGATGCTCAAATCCAGCCCCAGTACAGGCAAGCAATTCATTAAAAGGTGCAAATCCTACTGCAGTCATGCAGATACATTTGGAAAAGGACACTGATGCAGGACATGGCTTCTGTAGCACAAAGAATGTCTGCGCCATCTACACTTGCATAGAGGAGACATTCCCCTGCAAAGTACATTTTCTTAATGGAGCTAAAACTGGGATCTGAATGAGTTGTACTTGAAAGCAATTGCTTCTCTGCTTTTAATTAGTACTGGTTGAATACTATTAGTTGAATAATGTATTTGATGAATAATGCCGTTGTCCATCAAATAAATTATTCAATTAATCTTTTTTTGCATTACCTAAACACTTCTATAGAAGACTGCAAATATCCATTGAATAATCTATTAGAATGATGCATTGCTTTTCAAATATACTATACAACAAATAATTTTATCTAGTATTCAGCCAAGTTTTCCCTTAATTAAAATTTGCATGTATATAACAAGTGTGCCTGAGAATCACAAAGAATTTAGGTAGTAGCAGACACGAGGTGGAGAGAAGTGTTTCTGTTATTAGGGATGATTTATGTTTTGTAGCTCCTGTGGTATTCTGTATTAAGAGTATGTCAGGGATGCCAAGAGCTTTGAAGAATTCTTTTTTTCCCTTTTTTTTTTTTTAAATAGAGTTACTTTTAGACTGATCTCCAAATAAATGACATACATTTTACCAGTGACATGCAGCCACCCTTGCAAGAGGAGTGGTTTGCAGGCAGTTCATTGTACAAGGGTGGAAAGTGAAGAAACAGAAGATGAGGAAAAAGAGCCAATTTGCCTGCAGATAGATTCACATGGCAGGCAGCATCTTCTTGTCTGCACCGACATGCAGAGAGCTCTCACTCCCAGCACACAGTTCAAAAACCCCATCTCGGAAGGGCTGACTGTCAGGGTCCAGAGTTGTGGGTGGCAAGGGACCTGGCTGCTGGATCTAATACTTACAGCAGTAATTTGCACAGGCAGTTCAGATACCTGGAAAACATCAAAAGACATTTGGAGAAAACTTTGAGTAGCAGTGTGTACAGGGTAATGGCTCACTGCTGCCTCCTTCAGATGTCACCACCAAGATGGGTGTGCATATATGTGTGGTGGGGCTGGGAGGCAAAAGGGAATGTGCCCAAAACCCCCTCTGGCTTTGATGGCACGTGACTAGGCAGCCTGGTCCACTTTTCCTCTTCATTTCTGTGCTAATAAACTCTCATCTTTCAAAAAGGAATCTGTTGTGCATCTAAGCAGGATCTGTGTGACCTTATGCAAATGGTCAGTGTCCCACTTCCTCACACAGAATCACAGACTAGCAGCAGTTGGAAAGGACCTCTGGAGATCATCTAGTGAAGCCCCTACCAAAACAAGTTCACCTAGAGCAGGTTGCACAGGACCATGTCCAGGTGGGCTTTTGCTATCTCCAAAGAAGGAGACTCCACACCCTCACTGGATAGCCTGTTCCAGTGCTCTGGCACACTCAAAGTATTAAGGATTTTTTCCTCATGTTCAGCTGAAACCTCTCGTGTTTCTGTTTGTGCCTATTGCCCTTATCCTGCTGCTGGGCACCACTGAAAAGAGTCCAGCCCCTTCTTCTTGACCTCTACCCTTTAGATATTTGTGAGTGTTGAGAAGATCCCCTCTCAGTCTTCTCCAGACTGAACAGCCCCAAGTCTCTCAGCCTTTCCTCCTAAGAGAAACATTCCAATCCCCTAATCATCTTCATAGCCCTTCATAGCGCATGTGCCTCACACCTCTCTAAGCCATTTCAGTTGGCACTGATGCATTTGGAAGAGTTTGATTTCATTTCAGACAGGAGGGGCTGGTGTAAGTCTGGAGCTGCTGCTGCTGCATAGGCTGGTACCATGTGTAGCATCTCTGCAGGATGGTTAAAGCCTGTGGCCTGGCACTCAGAGCCCTGCGTCAGCGGGATTGGGTGTCCAGCCTAAATGCCCTGCCTCATTTGTCCTGACACTTTCCAATGCAGACAGCAGCTCAGCTTTCCAAATGCTTCTGTGTCCTGTTTTTGGTGGTGACTGATCCCCCTGAAGTCTGGTTTTCAAAAGCCTTTAAGTACTTCAGGATTTTCAGGCTTTCAGGTTTGGCCAACCTAACTCCATCTCTCTGATCTTGGGCAGAAATCAAGTGCTCTCTCTGCCTCAGAACTTCCCTTTGGTGCTTACCTGGGTAAATATAGTTCCTCTACTGCTTTGTGTCCCTCCCAGCTTCAGGTGATGTACCAAGATCCCAGGAACTACCTTTTTTCCCTTGTGCAATCATTTGTGGCTCTCATCCAGCCTCTGATTATGCTAATGGTATTTGATGGAATTTGTAGGTAGTCTCCTTCACTTTCCTCTCATCTGAACATACACCTGAACACCCTTGAAAATGTGGCCCTTGGAGGCATTGCCAGCTGTGGTGTTCAGCGTGGGTGGTCTGTCCCATGAGCAGTGGGAGGCTTTAGCCAAGAGCAGCACTGCAGTGTGCGGAGCTGCTGTTCAGGTGGCCTTCACTGGTATTCACTAAAGACTTAAAAGCCAGTCTTGTTTTGATTTAGGAGGGGAAGCAAGTCCTTCACTCTTGCATTACTCTTTAAATACCTTACATTTCTCTTTAGCTGCCAGTTAGTAAAATTAAGGAACAATTTAGAGGTTCAGAGGATCTCCATGAAGTATGAAATAACCCAGTCACTGCTGCCTTTGGTGACCTCAAAGAGAGTCAAGGAACCTGCATTTTGGCCATTAAGGTCATCTGGTTTTGTTTCACCAAAATCAAGTGGATTTTGATGTCTAGTTACTTGGTCACAAACACTTTTAAAAGGGAAAAAAAGAAAAAAAAAACATTTACACAGGAATTTAAGTCCTGGGGTTTTTTGCTAACCCTTGGGAATGGTTTTGCAACAGCTCACCATCTCTTTTTTTGAGTGTCTCAAAATGATGCAGGCTCTTGATCTAGCCAACTTGACTGTATCTTTTTATTAAAGTTGCACTTCCTATGATGGTGGATTTAATTTAATGCAAACGAAATTGTGTCTAGGTGACATGATCTGACTGTGTTATGCAAACTCCTACATTATGACATTCCTCTCACACTAACTAAAAGCTTTGTTGCAACATAGTAATATAGAAAGGGTTATTTGTTTTGCCAGTAATAAAGGCTGTATATTTGCTGTTTAGAACTAGTAATAAGGTTGACATTTACACAACCTTGGGGAAAAAGTGACGTTATTTATTTATTTTTGAAGAGTTAAAAATTAAAAATGCATCTTGTGTATGTTCAGATGAGAGGAGAGTGAAGGAGAGTACATACAAATTCCATCAAATACAATTAGCATAATCAGAGGCTGGATGAGAGCCACAAATGATTGCACAAGGGAAAAAAGGTAGTTTCTGGGATCTTGGTACATCGCCTAAAGCTGAGAGGGACACAAAGCAGTGAGGAACTATTTTTACCCAAGGGCATTTTTTACTGATGCTGCCCTTGTAAGTAGCTCCTATTTTATTATTTTTATGGATTCTTTTTCTGCCCTAAATTTGTATCCTGAATTTTCCATGAGGATAAATGTTAGAGTGGACTAAAATTAAATTAGGAACTAGATACTCCAAAACAAAAATCTCTCTCCTCCTTATGCACTCCCTTCAAAATCTACACCTATTCCTTTAGTTTAGGGGGTTTGACTTGGTTTGTCTTTTTTTTTTTTTTTTTCTTTTTTTCCTCTTTAGATACACCAGGCTGCAGCTACACAGACTGCATTTTCTTTAGAATCTTTTTACATTAAGTTTTCTGCACAGATAATTTAACTGCCAGTATCCCATCTTCTTTGGTTTAGGTCATCATTCTCTTCATAGAGTTCCTGAATTTCTTTCTTCTGCTTGTAATATAGCTGGATGATGTTCTTTGTCATTTTTATTTTTTTTTCTCACTCTGGTTCTGCTGCAGTGCACACGGGGGCATAGTCAGAGACTTTACAATGGCTCCTACCTTCCAAAGAGTGATGAGCAATTTAGACCACTTGTTATCCAGGGCTTCCCAGACTCCAGCTACTAACAGAGCCAACAGAGAGAAGTAAGCATGACACCTAAATTAGGTACCTGTATTACATCATTTAACTGCTGCACCTCAGTCTTATCAAGATAGTTATAGTAACCCTGTTGATGTTTGTAAAACCTCAGTGTTTAAAAATTCCCCCCGTGTTGTACACAGAGTCTTTGCTTATCTGCAAGACAGTCTTCTCCCTGCCTGTTTCCTTCTTCCCGAACAGGTGCTTTTTTCTGTCACTTTGTGTCTCATCTCATATTTTCTCATCTTCTGCATACCTCCTTTCCACTCCCTCTGACACATGCAAATGCTCCAGAATATATTAATGCACTCATATTTTATTAGTCTTTCTCATATGCACATTTTTTCTGGTTCATTTCTTTTACTGGGCTTGTTTTGTTTGGCATTCTTTTTACATTTTAATACAAAATATGCTTAACGGTGTCTATTTAAAATTGCAGTTGTTTAAACACTCCAAATGGTCCCTTTGGGAAGTGGGAGGAGTGCAGAGAATGCGGATGAAGGCAGCTGATGATGACTTGTATTTAGCACATCCTCATTTACCCACAAAACCATGTTTACAGGATTGATTTGACCAGTTTCTGGCTCAGAGCAGTTACCAACAGTTGCTTACTCTTTAAAACTAAACTCATTTAAATTAAAAACCAAAACAAAACGAAGCAAAACAGTGCTTTCTCTCATTTTGTACATTCAGAGGTCTCAAAATAACACAAGCCAGGATTTCTGACAGGCATGAGTTGGTCAGTTGAGCACTACCAAGAAGTTTTTGAGAAAGAAGATTGCAAGCACGTACAGCTGGAAAGAGAGTTCCTTCCCATTGGGGAATCTTCTGCTTCCTGAATGTAGGAAAGATTCTGGAAGGGTTTTGAAATGTTTTAGTTACACCATTCTTTCCCTCTGGTACTCTTACAGTTGGGCTAATGCTACTAATGCCCCTGGGCTTACAGCTCAAGGTAAGATGCTATGCTGAGCATGTGACAGCTTTTCCAGACATGGAAATGTCACAAGTTTAAAGCCTCCCATTTTATGCCCTATACAGCTGTAAACAGGAGTTCTATTCCACTGAGAAAGGGAGGTTTTTAGTTTGCCGGTGGAGTTAGCTCTCCTGACTAGAGCTGAAAGGGCTTGAACTCCCTGAAGCTGGATATTGAAGAGCTGTAGACAGCCACATTTTATAGCTATTTTATTTTTATTAGTGAAATAAACAAAAAATACAAACTGAGACCTACCTAGCTCAGCCTTTGGTAAATAATTTAAATGTACAAATTTGCTCATGAAAGAGAAGGAAATTAAAAGATCTCTCAAGATGACTAGTTCTAGAGGCAAATAAATTTTTTTTTTGGAATAACAGCAACAACAACATCTTACACTTTTCACCTCTTTAAGAGTCACAAAGCTGTTTAGTTAGTAACTGCTGTGTACAATATATAAAGGGAAAGCTGCATCCACTGCTGAAGTGTGTCTGGTTTGGTGCTGAACGTGGCCGTGATGCCATGAAGCAATGCAAGACTGGATGAGAGGGCTCCCGCATCTCCTCAAAGCAGCAGGGGAATATTAGGCAGGCAGAAATGTAATTATTGGAGTTGAAATTGGGCCAAGACAATGGCACTGACAATACATTCTTGGAAAATGTGCTCTTTGATCGTAAATATCCATGAAGCTAGCTTGCCAACAGTATTGATTTTGGCAGTGGATTATCACTGACAGCCAGGATCTGCTGCCCTCCTGCTTTAAGCAGTGTCCTAATAGTTTTTTAGACAGAGTAGTACATAGAGAACAACTCTCTAGGATATGTTCATCACACCACAGGTTCCCTGGATATGCTGGATGGACTATTTTACGGGCATTTAGTGCTGGGGTAGTGAATCCTACACGTCTGGGATGTGCTGGACCTACACAGACCAGTTACAGGTGTTCTGTGTAATGTCCAGCCTGCCAGCATCAACAGCTTTGTGGAAGTTCCCATACACATGCTGATGCTGATCTTTCTCAGACCCATTTTCATCATGGACTTTGACCAGAAAGAAGCATGAGCAAAGTCTTACCTTTGTTATAGCTTTTGGGGTTTTTTGCCTTCAGAATATACACCTAGGAAACAGTTACTGATTTGAGCAAATGTAAGACCTGGATTTCAGTAGCAGACACAGTAGGTAATGATGCTTACAAGGTGATGGTGCTTTTATTCTTAAATGAACATGAGGATACCTAGGAGGAGGGTGTTTGTTAAAAAATGAAATAAAGTTTGAGAAAGTGCAAAACAATACCTGCACATGATCCAAATGAGCTTTGTCTTTGTGTGCAAAATGCATTGAGATTGTGCCTCTATCCTCAACTGAAAATTCTAAGTCCTGCTGTAATACAAATAATAACCAGATATTTGGGATAGATTAGAATTTACTTTTGGATCCATTAGCATTTCTGTTAAATCTGACAAATGATTTAGAAAATGAATACAAAGTGCCTGCTCATCATATTTTGTGACAGCTGGGTGAATACTTGACATCTTTGTGCTCTTAAAAGAACATATGCAAAGATTCAATTTAATTTGTAGGGTTGAGGGAATTTATTTGCCTAATTTTGAGCCCACTAGCACATTATGGATTTGAAAGTTCAGTTCTAACAGGAGTATAATTGGGTTCTCATTTCACTCAGGAGAGAGCGTGATAGAAAGGGTAAGGAGAGAGATAGAGACATGGGGAAGATAAAGTAAGAAAATTGAAACTGAGAATACTCATGAAAAAAATTGCAATGAGACTGAAACAAAATTGTATCAAGGAAGAGCATGAGAAAAAGCCCACACATGCAAATAAGATACTCTTTAAGGGGACAGAAGAGGAAAAAATAATGCATTCTTAATCATAATGCCTGCTGTCTTCTGGCTAGAAAGACCTGACACTTTACAATATACTCACTGTGATAGCTGAAAACAAAGATAAAATATAGTATTTAAGTTGTGGGAAGGGAGAGAGGAGTGTTTCTCTAAATACTTTCTCAAGCTCAGTAAGAAAAGCAACTCACCAAACATTCAGGCTTACAGGGATAGTCCCTTCACTATCAATATCTGTGTTGCAGTGAGCTTCAGGTATAGGACACATAACCATGACCATACAAACCAGATCCTGTGGCTGAACAGCATGATGACCATTGGAAGTTAGTCTGATGTCTCCAGTGGTTTCATCTGGGAGAAAGAGCAACCCACACTCCAGAGGCCATCTACCTCTTGCCATAATGCTTAGCTTGGTCCGTTTCCTGCATGCGTGTAAAGTCCTAAGGTGATCACAAGGGACTAAATCCCGTCAAGTGACAGATACCAATTTGCAGGATGGACATGTTTGCTTACAGTTACTGGGAGATGCATACCTAGAAACTGAAGTGGTACTGTACCAAATGGTTGGGAAGGAATCTTCCCATACAGCTGCTGAATTGCTTCTATAAAATACATGAGAATGATGGGACAGTTGCTTTGGATCTGACCTGTTTACATGTGCTTTGGTCTTTGTTCAGATTTTTGGGGGGAAGCTGGGAAAACCCCTTTGATTTAGCTCACAGTGTGATTGGTGGCTGTGTAGTTTTCCTCTGCCCTGTGCTACTGAGGACCACTGCCATGCGAGTGGCATGTCCACCAGTCCAGTGTCCTTCCTCATCCTGCTGTAGTATGTGGGGACAGGATTTGAAAGCAACACTGCCTGCCCACATCCTAAAGCAGCTTTGATAAAAGTCCATAGGGAATACCTCTCCACATCCCTCAAGCTTATCTTTTAAATGTTTCTCTTAGCAGAATAAAAGGGCAGGAACTGAGTCTGATTTCACTCTCTAACTCTCAGTTTTTCCTATTCACTTCCAAATGCACTGGCTTCTGCTGTCTCCAGCCTTTCTTTTGCCTAGCTTTGGACACAAAGTCCCTTTGCAGCTGGTTACTAATGGGTCCGGCTGAACCAGCATGAGCTCAGGGCATTTGAAGGTACATCTCAGTTCCATTCTGTAGGACCTTACTGGCTGTTCAAGGCTTAGGTCAGCAAATGGAAGTGCTTTTCCTGTGATACTTGTATTTACTTTGATTTTTAGGTAAGAATGACATTTCCAGCTGTATCACTGGCAACTTTCATTAACGCTCCTTGTTGAACAGTAGCTTTTTCATCTTTGTGCTTTGCTAACATTGTAGAATTAAATGGGTTTTTCTGTCTTTTTGATTGTATCCTGATATTCTGTCACCTCTTGATCTCTGCGTCATGCACATAGACTGTAAACTCCTTCAGGTACAGACTGCTTGGGGAGGACAATGTGTATGGAGGTACATTTTTTCTTTAGAGGATGCTTCCTATGGCAGAGGCCCAGATACTGTGAAACACTAATAGTAGTAGTAGTTGTTGTTGCTGTCATTATTCACATGGTTGGAAAAGACCTTTAAGATCTGTAGCGTTGCATGGGGTTGTTGGGTCTCGGCACTTGGCCTTGTTGAAGCCCATATGACTGGCTTCATCCCGTTGATGCATCCTGTCCAGGTCCCTCTGAAGAGCCTTCCTACCCTCAAGCAGGGTGGGAAGAATAATAATAACTATTATTACTGTTATTATTATTGCTACTACTATTTTCACATTACCTTTGTGATACCCAGGAAAAACAATTTTGTGTGAAGTTTATTCAGAGCCCTAGGAAGAGATGGAAAATAGCAACCTACAGCCATAGGAAATGGCCCGAAGTACTGATACATTTCTGACTTTATACAGCAACTTGTGCTTAATCTGATCACTGGTTAATTTAATCCTCTTTCATTTGATTGGATCCCCTGGAACCAAATCATTTGTATTGTGTTTTAGTCTGGTATTTCTGATCATTGTCTTTCTTTATTTGATCAGGATTGATTGAACCAGTCATTGAAAATACATCACGTAATTAATCAAATGCAGAATTAGAAAAGCAGATCCACAGCTAGTCTGCTAGTTTTTACCTCTTACTTTTCTTCTTTGGTATATGGAGTTTGTATTTCCTTTAGAAAGAAGCAAAGATGAACGTTTTAATAGCATCCACATTTCAGTAGTACAAGAGGAGAGATGTGTATATATGTATATATCCATATGTTTATTTAATTATTAAAACAGAATAGAATAGGAAGAATAGAGTAATAGAAGTAGTTCAGTTGGAAGAGACTTAAAAAGATCATCTAGTCAAAATCTCCTCTCAAAGCATCATAATCATACAAACTCCATGACCCTTTCTGAGGCAGGGGTGTTGGTTAGGTGTTGGGTAGAGGGTCTTGCTTACTGACTCAAATTTCTTAATGATTTTAATGCAATCAATATGTAATTTATGTTTGGATTTGACACAGAATCCTCAATAAATGTAAAAAGCAAGATAAGCTGTACTTTGTTCTGATAAGGTCTGGATAGTCAGGTGTAGAGTCGGTGCTTGTCTGAAGCAAATGGATACTCAGAAAACAGTGTTGTGAGTGGGAAAGGAAATTTTGGATTTACAACAAAGATTATTTTAATCTCTACCTGTTGTGTGGAAAGGAAAGTATCCCATTTTTATTCTTTTTTTTTTTTTTTTTTTTTTAAAGTAGATGTTTGGTCCTGTTTTGATTCTTCTCTCATTCAGATCGATACTTGTGACCAAAGTTGGCCCCTTTGATCTGCACTGTTAGATATTTATAGATTTGTGTTCTAATTGAAGCTTTATTATAGTAAACCAAGGCTCTGCTTGTATTCTGGAGGCAATAGTTGAACAAAGAACAGCTAAAACTCCCTTTGCCTCTCCTGAGAGTCAGCAAGTTAGCAGGGGATATGCAGCCTCTTAATGGTTATTACCTGCAAAGACCCCATGCTGGTCTCCCTGGCAGTTCATCCTGGAGGGGTTACAAGGGCACAGTCTGCCCTGCACCCATCCTAGCAGAAATAGTACCTTCTGATAGACCATGACCTGCAACAGTGGAGGAGGAGAATTAGGAAGATCAGATCATGACTTGCTGTTGTAGGTGAGGTATCCCTACCAAAGGTCATTTAATTTTAGATTGTCCTTCCCTAAATGGCTTAAAGAACCTGCCTGTGTTATTTAGGGCTCACAATAACCCCCCTCTCTCTCTCCCTGTCACCCTGATATTTCTTGAGTGAGAGATTATTTTTAGAGGTGGTTTACTTTGTATTAACTTCCCAAGAGCAAAGAGAGTAGGAGGTTTAATGTTTTCAGTAGCATAAATTTTCTTTAAAAGATACATAGCAGAGGATTTTCAGAAGCACAAATCTTTCACTACACTCCCCACCCTTGCAGAGTTTCCTCTTCTTACTGAGTCCAATGGCCCAAATTGGACAGCTAGAGGAATTTCATGTTGAAGGAATAAAATGTAAGGGAATGTAAACCAATTTGTTATTGAAGGAAATATAATAATAGCTTAATCTTAATGATACCCATTTATCCTTGGATGATGAAGGTCTGATTAGCACCAGAGGTTGCCTCGAACAGAGTGATATTGAAGGATAGTCTGATTCACACCCCAAAAATAAGAGTTGGGTGCTTGGAAAAAATGGGTGGCAATGTAGCATAATTTTGGCAGACCTACTACTAACACTAGCCACAGCTATACCATTATCTGTTTTACTTTAAATTGCATGGCTGTGGACAGCAAAGTATGTCTAATAGCCATTTGCTAGATTTATAGCTTGGTATGCGATGTGTTTGCCATAAATCTTTTAGAAGGATGGTTGAGGCAGCTGAAGCGTTCATGCTAGTCCACGAATCAGTTCTGCTGAAGGAAAACAGAACAGGGCAGCTTCCTACCAGTAGCGTGGAGATACAGAAGCAAAATGAGCAGGACTGCTTTGATGTAAAACCTACAGAGCAGAAAAATTGGAGAGAACGATGACTGTGTTTCCAGAAAAACCATATATTAGCACTCTATTGTAAATCAAATTAAATGACCCCCCAACTGCCTGATCCTGCACTGAAGTTCTTGTGTTATTAAAGCCATGAATCTGAATGGAAGCAGGGTTGCATCTTGAGACCTCATTCCCAAAAAGGATCTGCCAGTCACGTCTGGTTGGAACAGCTTGGTGAATGTTTAGCTTCTTTTAAGAACCAACTGGGAGATTGACGGGTTCGAGCTGTTTTTGCACAGACTTGTTTGAGTCTTAAAATGCATTTTCATCTGTCTGCACAGGAAAAAAAAAATTAATAAGAATCATTGAGATACGTGATTTTGGATTAGAAGGCAATGCAGTATATGATTTTAGTATTTTTTACTGTAGAATACATTTACATTTCTGCTGCACGACCCAAATTTTTAACAAGACTGAAGCAATTACAGGAATAGCCAGATTTTAGATGTTATCTTGCATATAGGAAAAGGGATGGATTATTAAAGTGTGTAGCCTCTTTGAGAGATGCAGCGCTCTAATCCTGTTTTTCACATCTTCATTTTAGTGACTGCATAATTTACCTTCATAAGATGCTCTTAATTGAACATTTCAATAGAATTTGAATAAAGTCTAATATATCTGGGATTCCTCCTCCACTCCTTTAAAATATGATGTGAAATTTATTAGTCTTAATGTACATATCCCAGAGCTAATTGTTTTATCTTGTAAATCAGTTTCCCCTCATCTTTTATATGGCTTTTACTTTCAGATTTAAAGAATAAATAAATTCTTGATTGAAAAGTCTTTGTTGTTTTGCAGTAGAAGAAGGGAGGCAGCTTTATAAATGTAAAAGGATTTTTAGTTCTTTTTTAATTATTTACAAATGCTGAGTTAAAGGACAGTGGAGTTTAAATTATGCATTAAATTAGCATCTTACTGATGGAAGACTCTCTAAGAAAGTTGAAATTTTTAAATTGCTATCAGCCAAATTCAGCCACAATTTAATAGCTCAATTGATGTTGATGAACTTAAGGCAGGGATGAATCTGGACCTATAGGCTTGTTTTTCTTTTTGCTGTGAAAGGTAAGCATGCTGTTTCTACAGTACTGACTGTCCTTTTGTTTGAGAGTTGACCGAGTATACTTTGATCCTTTTTGTAGAGAAAGAATTCTCTGTTCTCCCTTAAAGAAAGCTTCCTGAGACCTGGGTCAGATTATGGAAACTAAAGTGAGCACACAGAAGTGCTTGTTAGAAAGTGAAATTTATGTGCAAACTAAGTGTGCTCTTGATGATAGCCTTATTGATCAAGGCAAGTTAATAAATCAGTAATATCATGCAGCACTGTTCAACACTCACAGGCTTATCTTGTTTCTCTTTTTTTTTTCTTTCTTTCTTTTTTTCTTTTTTTTTTGTTTTTAATGTGCCTGCTGTGTAGGCAGAGAACATGCACTTTCCTGCCACAGAGTGTGTACTACAATGGAAACACTGAATTCAGGGGGCTTGAATGAAAGATGTCGGCATCCAGTACAACAAAAGGGAACTTTTGTAGAAGTAACTTAATACTGGGATTGGACCCTAAAGTGACACAGCGTTTACTTTCTAAGTATTCCCCTCTTTATTTCTAATATCCGGAAGGAAATTCAGGGTTCTGTTTGGATAATTAAAAGAAATTCATGGGAAATTTGGACAAAAATGCCTTATGGAGTGACTTCTGAATCTATCAATGGCCAGCATTTGCATTCAAGATCAATGTTTAGTTTTCAAGCAGTCTGCCATTAGGTCATTTGTGAGTAGCTTTGCCAGTACACAAGGGTTACATCCTTTGTACGCCCTTGGGATTCTGGTCTGACAAGCACTTACTCCATTATTACCCATATTTCCTTCTGCCCTCTGACAAAAAGCACTTACAATGAACTGGATTTATCTGCTACCATGGGATGCCTGCAGGATCTCTGAGAGCCCTCTTGCGTTGCGTAGTGCATGTTCTCTGTAGTACATGCTGCCGCGTTGTTCCTGATGCGGTGCATTTTCTCCTCCGTTGATTTTGCATTCGTAGCTTTGCTCTGATGTGGGGTTGATCTGCATGCCAACCGTGTTAGCAGAGGAGGTTCTGCTCAGGCTAAAGTGGGGCTTCTGTGCTCGAACCCAGTGTCGTGCGCTGATGTCCCTGGTGTCCTGGAGCAGCAAGTGTCGCAGCCGGGACCTTGGTTCGATACCTCAGCTCCGTTCCCTGATGTTCTCGCTGAGAAACGAAGGCAGCTGGGTGAGTACCTGAGCCTGTGGTGGTGAAATTTGCCAAGGCAGAATACAAAGTGCCATGTATAAATCACTTCTTATCATTCCATGGTCCCACATTCATTTCCAGCTCATGCTGAGCACCTAACTGGAGCACTGGTGTGAGAGCGATGGTTGTCCTGGGCAGTGAAGCCACCAGAAAGAAATAGATCCCACCTGTGGTCAACTCACAACCTTCTTCTATCCCATCTTTCTCCCTCCTTTTCCATAACCTCATTCTTCCTCTTGCCTCCCCAAACCTGCTGCCAATGAGGATAGTGAGCCTCAGAAATGGTTAATGAGACAGTAGCAATTCACCCATTCCCAGGATGGAGTTATCTTCCAATGCATTGACAGCTTGGGGAATTTGACTGACTCTTATTTAGGAGGGTAACTGAGGCACAAATGTGAATGAGATGGCAAAGAGGCTCAGTCCTGGAAAGATGGGGTTAATGTTGGTGGGGGGAAGAATCGGGACATGCTTATAAATCTGCCTTCTTAGCAGCTCACAAACTGGGTGGTGAGAAGCTCCTCTGTGCATGGAGCTGGGATTAGGGCTGGGTAAAGTTATGCTGGGCCTGTCTGGGATGTGGGCCCCACTGCACTCATGGGTTTCTCCACACCCATGTCATTAACCTCAAGGTGAGAAGTGTTTTAAATCCCCTGGAAAACCGGAATGGATGCAGACGGTGCCCTGCTGCTAAGCCATGTTTCTGGAGGCTGTACCGTAGTGCTCCAGAGCTCTCACTGGCGGGTGGCTTGTCACTGGATGGCAGTTAAGATGCCATTAATGAATTATTCTCTCCACTCAAGAGGGAACTAAGACTTCTTTTGTCTTTTATACAGGGTAGCAACATTTTTCCTATGAGTTAACTGCATTATTCTCTTTCTCGCTGCTCCCACATTAGCTTTGGAAAGAGAAAAACAACGCTGTGTCATCGCAGAATTGCCTGGTGATGGGAACTGTAAGGTAGATGAGTTCTCTCCACCCATGAGCAAGTTCTTGAATGAGGTTTTACTGCAGGACAGCTCGTTCTGTTCCTTTTGCATGCTGGCCTGTCCATATCTCTTAGCTTTTTAATACATTACAGTACATCCATCTCTTAAATCAACAGTTTTCATTTCTGTAGCCCAGCCCAACAGCCAGTGCTAGGGAGATATTGCTGTCATCACTACGTCTTTAAAAGCTCTGCATCTATCCTTAAGAGCTTCTTTGGCCACAGACAGACTCAGAAATATGCTTGGGATCCTGTTCAATAATATAAGAATTTGCCCCAGATGAAGATCTATCCTTGTGTGGTTCAGATCTTACATGCATGCCTCGTGCACACAAAGAATACTTGTTTCGTGCAATATTTAGAAGCATGAACTACAAATTAGACCATAAACTTTTTGGCAGAGAGACCACTAAACTTTTTAGAGCACCAGACACATTCAAGCTTAAAACCCAACCAGGGCCACCAGTCGTTATTTGTTAGAGCAAGGCATAGCTAACAGCTTTAAAAGGAATTCCCTCATTAAATTGGAGTTGCTTTTACCCATGACAGGCCATAAAACTTGAATTCGTGGGAGGAAATGTTTGCCTCTATGCGTGCATGTGTCTTAGCCTTTTTATTTTCAATGGAGAGAGAAAATAGAGTGGGTTGCACATTGGATACATTATCTTAGTATTAAGCTGCCATTCCCAATCTCTTTTTGATAATTGGAACAGAGAATCAGTACTTCTCATCCATCAGTTTAAATGAAGGCCTTAGTAAAATAATTTTGGTCGCTGGGAACCACAAATAGGATCCCTCTATCCAGATTAGTTCTTTTGTGCTCATGAAACTGTTTGAATAGGTCTTAGCACTCTGAGTTGTAGCAGGAGATATGTCAGCAGTTTTACGAGCCTTTGGGGAAATTGCTCAAATGTGTTTATAAGGACCTCCCAGGAAGTGCTTGGTGGTGTTGAACCTGGGGAAAATTGCATTGGAATTTTTATCATTGGATTTTTGTTCTTATTGTAGTGGGTTTTTTTAATTCTACTAACATATTCTGTAATGCTGGTAGCAGTGCTAAACCTAAAACTAAACCTATTTTTATGTTTCCATTGATGTAAAAATGGTCTTACTAAAAGTTTAGGTCGTATTTCATCAAATATTTGTAAACTTTGGACTTAAAGTCAGACTTAGCTGTAGCTCTGCCTCTTAGACACCTAACAGTAACCATGTAAACTGATGCAGTATAGACTGAATCACTAATTCCCCACCTTTAGCACCAACTCATTGCTGTGAACTCACAAACTTTCTTGTAGATATTCTGAAAAGCCCCATGAATCTGAAGGGTTTTAATGTTTTAATTTAATAAGGTTCAGTGGACCAGCTGTACACCAATTACTGTTGCCTATGGGCAACATATGACTGTTTGAGCTACAAAAAATCGACAACCTGGCAACTTGTCTGTGTTAGTCTCATGTAATTCTGAAACTGTTCCATCTTTCTCCATTCTGCCTGTACATCTGTATTGCAGTTAATTTCCTTAAAACTGGGAGATTGCTCACTGCTGGAGTTCAAAGTGGCAGGCATGAGGTGAAATACAACCTTCAACTCAAAATTTTATTTGTTCTTAATGGTTGTGTCAAACAAAAGAGGAAAAAAATCCTCAGTTTTGGATTTGGGGTACTCTATCCATGACAAAGAGCACAGACTGAATCTTTTAGGGGCACTATAAAGATGCTGATAATTGCTTTAGAAATCTTTGTAGTCTGCCATGAATTTCAGGCAATTAAATAGCCAATGCTACTGTTGACTAGCCAGGCTTCAACAGACCTTTTAGAAACCTTCTTGTCTTTTCATGTAAATAGACATTTGGCAGCATTTTAAAATGTATACCCAGTAGATTTTGTAATGCATTTCCTTTTTTCATGTGTTTCGTGTTTAATTCAAACAAGCATCTGACATGAAAGCTAAAGATAAAAGTGTAACATAGTACAATTAGTTTCTGTGAAGTCTGCAGATCACTAATGGAACACATCTCTTCCCCCTGCACAACTAGCATAATACAGGCCATTTTATGGTCATTTGTGTTGTACATTAAAAGCATCAAATAGAGTGCTGTCATGTGCCTGAGCGCATGGACAGAAAGTTCCTTTGTTTGGTAGCACTGGAAATAATTTTGCTTTCCAGATACGCAAATGGGTCCTTGCTGCAATCGGATCAGAGACATGTAACACTTGTAATGTAACCCTTCATGTATTGAGAAAAATAGTGCAGAAATTAGATCAGAGACCAAAAGTATATATAGGGGAAAAAAAGTTCAGTAAGTTGTTTTTCTGTTTCCACCACCATTATTGTCTAAACTGTGTTTCATGAATGTGTGTTGTGATTTCATACTGACTAATCTCTAGCTCTTTCTGATCAAATAAATACAAGCTCAGAGTTTGAAAGCAGTGTGCTGGACTTGTGCATTTAAATCCACTGAGCCTGTAAGAAGCAGGGTTTGTGGGGAAAAGAAAAAAAAAAAAAAGGAAAAAAAACCTAGCATTATGTGGAAGTGGAGAAGTATTTATTGACAGCAAACCTGCAAAGCTCCTTCATCTTTATTAATGCTCTAAGTACAGAATTTAGGTCTAGATTTGGGTGCTAACTCCACCAGTTTCCAATGCGTCTGATCTGGTGCTCTATTTTTTTTTTTTTTTTTTTTTTTTTGAAAAAAAGCTTTCAGTTGCAGAATAGGCAACTGGATATTTGTAGGATTTAGGAGAGTTGTGTCACATACTCCCTTTCTTACCCATTCTGCACAGAACATATGGTTCTTTTAAAATTATAGCATATGTGTGGCTCTGTATTATTTAAGGTACAGGAATATTTTGTCTTATTTTAGATCCACACTGTTTCAAAGCAGCTTGTAGCTGTAACAAAGTAACACAAGATGCTGCACATTTTGACAATGCCACATGATAATGAGAAATATTTATTTGAAACCCATTTATAAGACCCAGTTGATACAACAAAGAAATGCAACACACAGATGCCACATGAGGAACATGTGGGGCATGACTTGAATTCTGAATCCTCCTGCGTGTCTTTGATGATTCATAAAAATGCCCATTTCTTTGTATTGCATTTGCTGTTTGTTAAAGCTTTGCTTTGGGATAAATAATAGTGTTTCTGGGGGAAGTATCTTAGCTGATACATAGGTAGAGAACGCTGGTGGTGCTTTCTTTTTTCCTCTGTCTTTTTCTACTCCAGCATGCTTTGGCCACTGCTAAACAGTTTAGCTAGAACCAAAGGGATACTGCTAACATGAACTGGTAAACCACCAAAAGCATTATATCCTCCTGTGTCAAAGATTTTGTGCAATGTAAAAACTAAAGATATTCAGATTTGTTTCTTTCCTTCCTGCCCTTTCTTTGCCATGAATACAACAGAATGAATCTTAAGACTGTTGCTTGTCTGCGTGTCCTCTCTTTTTTCCTTTTCTGACTCTCATTTTTATTTCAACTGAAAAAGTTGTAGAAGTATTTGAAATGGTGAGGGCAGAAGGAAATACAAATCTAAAACCTGGATATCATTGGCTTTGTGCCAGTAGAACTGAAAAAGAAAAGACACACAAACCCATGAAAATTAATAAATTTAGGCATTTCAAAAAAAGAATAATTTGCACACAAGCTGAAAATTATGACTTTGAGATTCCATAATTCAAAAAAAAAAAAAAAAAAGACATCAAGAATCACATTTCCTTGCAAACATCTGCATTTAAGTATAGAATTTCTAGTGGGGAAAATATTCCCATTGTGGCTTCTCAGAGCAAAGAGCAGCACAACAAAAACCCTGTCCTCCAGCAAGGTCTGCATCCAGGACTCCTGACTCCCAGAACCCAAGGAGGGCAAAGCTCAGGTGGAAAAGGGAGTGTGTGATAGATGTCAGAGGCACTTGGGTGAAGGAGGGAGCATTGGAGCAGGGCAGAAAAGCTAGCGGGGGTGTTAGCCGGGGAGAAGGTGGGGCAGGAGGAAGCAGGCACCTTCAGTGGATTTACAGACAGGAGGAATGACTGATGGGCTTGGGAAAGGTGTGCATGTATTTGCAGAGGGCATGAATGGGTCTGCTAATGACTTCTTTTCATGGGGTGATTGAGGTACTGGCGATGGGGAAAAAAGCTGCTGGTGTTGACAGAGATTTCATTGGTACTACGTGACCCAGGGCATTTATGGAGCCGCTGTACCCCTGTCTCAGAGCTAAATTACTTCCCAGATGTAAGGCAAACAAGCAATCGCTCAGACTGGTCTCCTGTTCTTTATGGCTTCAGTCCTCAATACTCATTCAGCAATAGGCAGCTGGTTCCGTTTTCTTGGTTGAGAGGTTCTGACACCAGTAAAAACAAAACAAAAAAACTTTTAATCTTCCAGCAATGAAATACGCTGCAGAGTTAAATAAATGAAACCTGTTGGAGCACCCTTGTTTTCTACAGGCCTTTTCTCAGCAAAGGCATGGTTCTTTGGGAACATCCCCTAACACTGGGGGGGGGGGCTGGATTAGCATTTAAATCCATGTGATAGTGTCTTTATCAAGAAATCTCTTTCAGATCATATCCCTTTGATGATTATTCAGCCCTGATCCTTCCCCTACTTTACAGTTGTTTTAACATCTCTGAAGAACTGCCAACATACCCACTTTAGCAGCCAATGACTGTTATGCTGCTTTTTTTTATTGGCATTCCATTTTAAGGGCTGACAGACAGTAAATACTAAGACTTCGCTTTACTGTTCTACGGTAATTTGTCCTACAGCTGTAAATAAGTCTCTCTTGTTCTGACTTCTGCTAAACAAAACTCACCATTTTTGGAAGAGATTGAGCAAACAGAAGATTGTCCCATTTTATGTACATTGTGACTGAATGGGTATTAGCATATCTGTGGATTTTTTTCTTTCCAAGGGAAAAGAAGCAACTTATTTCTGAAAATGCTAGTTTGCTGTGGATTTTTTCTAAAGGTGGGTCTATTAAATTTCCAGAAGATATTTTTTCAAGTATTATGTGTTTTCCATACAGATACATCATACAAGCCTGGAGGATAGTGATATTTAAAGACCTTAGAATATCCTCTTGGACTGTAACAAATAAACAAGCTACTAGCTATGAGGAACAGTGATTATTCCCAATTGTCTAAACATTTTTATTCTGTATTTTTCTCTCTCTCTGGTAGACACCTTGCATTTCCAAGACTGAAAATCAGCCTCAAGGACTTGCAACAAGCGTCAGGTGGGGACAGACACCCATCAATCAGTCCACGCCCTGGGACACTGATGAGCCTCCATCTAAACAGATGAGGGAGAATGAAAACCCAGGTATGTTTCTAATCTTATTTGTAATTCTACAAGGCGAAATAGTTCAAAGTAAATTCAATGCGCTATCTCCATTTACCTCCGTAAATTAGACTTCATTGTGAGTACTTTCATTATTCTTTAGCAGGATTTTTCCCTCATTGTAAAGACCCCTCAAGTTTCTTCTGTGCTGGGGCTAATATAAATGTATTAAGATGCCTGCAAGTTCATTAGAGTGGGCTTTTTTTTTCTTCCTCTACCTTCACAAGAGGAAAAGGCACTCTGTAATACTTTAAGACCTCTTTTATGTCCAGAACTACCTGAAATGATTTTCAGCTTCCAGACACATATCATACATTGTGCTGCTATGCCAGACGCCTAATTACAATCTCTTTGTAGTGGCTGGAGCACCATTATTATACACACAGAGTGTTTGTCAGGGAGCCATGAAAGCACGGTGGGGAAAGAGGTTAATTTTCTTGGAAGCGTGCGCTTAAGCTGTGTAAAGTGCAAAATACATAAAACCGCAAACATGCCGCATGTCACCTGATGAGTATTTTAACAATTGTGCTCACGTCACCATAGCAATTTTATGCACTTACCGGTTGGGAACAGTTACAGACCCTGAACTGCTTTAGATACTGTGAAGGTATAGGACGCATCGATGCAATTTGGTAGTGGACAGGGGTGCGGGTGGGGAATGCTGGGGGGTTTATTTTTGTTCTGGACTCCCCCGTGCTGAGCCTGCCACCATTGCCAGCCTTCCTTCATGCCGCAGGTGCAGCGCCCTGGGTCACCACGGTGGCAGCAGGCAGCCAGCCCACCCTGATCACGCATTCTTATGGGATGACGCAGCCGCCCACCTTCAGCCCGGCCGCCAACGTCCAGGCCCCCGTCATCGGTGTCACACCCTCCCTCCCTCCACACGTCACCCCCCAGCTCCCGCTGATGCCGGCGCACTACCAGCTCCAGCCGCAGCCCTCCCAGCCCCTCAGCAACATGGTGGTCAACCTCCAGAGCCAGCCGTTGTACACCAATAGCCAGCCTCTCAGCATGTCCTCCATGAGTGGTGTGGGCCCAGTGGCCCACCCGGGCCCTGGGGCGGTGGGCAACGGCCACCTGGCCTGCCCCATGCTGCCGCCACCACCACCAGCCCTGCCCTCGGCCGCCTTGCCCAGCAGCGCACCGGCCACCAACGGGCAGGCGGCCGCCCCACTGCCCCCCAACACAGCGGGGGGCCCAGACAACACTAACGGGGTGCAGATGCTGCGGACGATCGGCGTGGGGAAGTACGAGTTCACGGACCCCTGGCACCCCAAAGGTAAGGCGGGCGGGTCAGCCCTGCAAGGTGCGGGCAGGGGTGGGTGGCGAGGCCAAGGACGGTGGTGGACCCCTGGGCCTCCCCACCACCGGCCCAGCTCCAGCATCTGTCTCCACACTTGCCTTTAATGCAACAGTTTTGTGAGTTAATGACAGCAAGAAGCAATGTGTTAGAAAGAAGGAAGAAGAGCTGTGGGCATGTTTTGCAGTGAAAACCAGCTTTCGGGCCCATCAGATAAGCTGTTGCTCCCAATGGTACAGCAACCATCATCCCATCCCTCTCCCTTCGAAACACACACCCATGTTTCCATCTGGCCACTTTCCTTCTGGCTTCAGTTGTGCAATAGTCACAACAGTAACCTTCAACTTCTGTCTTCTCCCCACTCTAGTAGCAGCCCAAGCCAAATGCAAAGCAACCCTGCTGACTGAAGCTGAACAACCCAAAATACTCAGCGTTAAGGGGAAAACTCCTCATTATCAGCTTCATTGGGCTCAAATGCTGCAAAACATCCTGAATAGTCATGAGCATTCCTGAGAGGCTGACCTTTTCTGCTAAGTTGTTTCTAAATGAGCCACACCACTGGGTCAAGTTCAAGTGCTATTTCCAAGTGTCTTACCCTAGACACTCCAAAACTACCTACGTTCTGTGTACTTAGTTTCTAATTTCATTTGCAGAGTTTTCCCTGCCTCCCTTAAAAATCATGACTGTGCCACATGCACAGGTATAGAGAAATGTAGCTTACAAAAATATAAATGTGGACCTATCAGCAAAATCAATTACATTGATTTTTAAAAAAACACCCCAAAGGCTTCATTAAGTCTGTGATATTTTATGTATACATTTGTATTCAGACAATCCATGTGTAAATTATTTACTTGCCACAAGCTATTAAGTTCTATTGTGTAGCTCTGTATTAAAGACAAGGAATCTCCATTAAAAATGATTAGTCCAATAACTCTTCCTGCTCATTACCTAAATTGTACTTTGGTATGTGCAAATCCTTACCAAACGTCCCTTGAAAAGGAACTCAGGCAGAAGCTCAGCAGTACTTTTCTAAAGCTAAATATTTGGACTGCTTTTAAATTTCCAACTCCAAGCCTAAATATGATGAGGATACTTGCTGGATGGCATGCTTCTGAATTTCTTTTTAAGATCTACATGAGCTTTCAGTGATACAGGCCCAGTCAGGTAGCCAAAAATTGACCAACAATTCCTCTGTAAGAGTTTTGTTCATTCTTGGCCTTTAAAAAAGATTAAAATCCATGAGAGCAATTTTTCAGGTCAGGTTTATAAGTTACAAACTCTTGATTTTGTAGAAGGAGGAAGGGGACAGATTTTTACTCAAATCCTGGTAGACTGAGCTGTAGTTGTTCTGCTAGATGTCTCTCTTCTCCATGGAAGCTATTTGTCTTCTAAAAGGCATCATCTCCACTCTTCGTAGCCACCTATCCTGATTTACCGCACTGGATACTCAGATACATGATCAAATTAACACAATTTAAAGGATTACTTGGTGTCATTGGAGGCATGTGCAAATATACAATACAAGGAAAAACACATAAGCTTAAACCACTTTCACTGCGGTAATTTGATCACATATCTGAGCCCTGGTGACACTAACCTAGTGAGACAAATGAGCATGTCAGTGACTGCACACTTGAGGTTAGGAATACTCTTAAATGCCTTGCATACTTAGAGCCAGCAGCATCAGCTGTTATTTACTCTTCCTCCAACAATTAACCTTCAGCATATCTCTGGCTAGCAGATGAAGTAAAATTCAAATCAGAGCTTAAGTAAAATGATGGTAAAATATTTAATCAGTCTTTTAATATTTGATTTGCAAAGGCTTAGTCAGCATTCTTACTTAAACTGCTGTAAACCCTAGTCTACTCTAATTGTCCAAGCACCACCGAGTGCAGTCAGCCAAGGAAACATTCATTAAGGTGAGGAGCAGAGTTCCTCACTAGAGTACGGCAGGCATGCCAGACCTAGCTCTGGTCAGATATTTGGAAACCTTTGTGCCTAGGAGAGGCTCATAAAGAGAATATAAAACCAAGCAGTTTTTCTGATCTGTGACAACTGCCAATACATTAGCCATACTGTGCCTTATAAACTGGAGCTAGACAGCTGTTTTCCTAGGGATTATCTAGCTTCTCAATTACCATCAGCTCTTGAATTATTCCTGTTCCTGTAGTGTTTAAAAACAAACAAACCTAAGATAACAAATCATGCATATACAAATGTCTCATAAGCAGGACCTATTTTATAGAGAAAAAGCAATCTCCTACTCAATTTCCAGTCTTAAAAACCCTTACCTCTGAAGTTACAATTCTTCTCAAACCTAAAGCCAGAGAATACATATGTTGAGTTTGGTTGTTTTGAATGAGAGAAAGATTCGGGGAAGAGAAGACACAAATGGGTATCTAACCAGACCTTAAATCCTTGCTAGGGTAAGATTCTTGGTATAAACAGTAGAGATTTCAGTGTGGCTTGATTTTTGCTTTTTTTTTTTGTTTATTTTAATTTCTACCCTCAGGGATTTCAATCTCTAAAGCCTGTCTGATTTCACAGTCCTACATAGTAGGCACCTTTCTTGCTGGGAAGGAATGGAAACTGTGAGACAGTACTAAGCTGTTCAAATATAAGAGTTCAAACTAGTTTTCTACAACTTTCATTTAAATATTCTCTCTCTCTTGCAGAACCTTGGCCAGTATTATAATAAGAGCCACTGCTAATGGCCTTAAGATCTATCTCATTATCCTGAGATACTCTGTATTATTATTTCACTTGACAGCCCAGTCTTGTACAAGTTTGAATAATTACCCAACTATCCCTTAAGTGAAAGAGCAGTTCTTGGTGGTTAATATAATAGAGTTTCTTATATTTTTAGACTTTATTAGGGGCTGATTTGAAACGTCATGTCTTATTTCCCATACTTATCTTTCACTGTGTACGTGTTTGGTCCATATCATACTGTCTTCATGCAAAGTAGGTTTCTTACTTGGCTGTTTCTAAACAGAAATAAATAAGTTGCCAAAAGTTAAAGGCACTGCTAGTACATTGTGCCGTTTGCAATAGGTCAAGGGATCTCACATGACTGAAAGAGTCAAGTCATTTCCCTGGCTCTGCAAAAAAATACATTTTGATAACAAGAATCATGATATAAAACAGATATGTCATTCTCTTTACAGTGTCACAGGTAATTCTTACTTAATTCCATTGAAACTACTTGTAAGAAAATCATTTGTGCATGAATTAGGGAATGTTCTTGGTCTGGATGGGTTACATTCTGTGAAGGGATTTTTTATTGCTTCTCTAATATGTTAAATACAAATGTTAAGCTTAGCTACATGATCCATTTACTTAGTGAATTTGTAAAGTAGTTGCATTAGGAGAGACATGAATAATGTTTCAAACTAATTATTGCTTTTAGCAATGTGTGAGGAACTGTAGAGCTGCTTTATGAGATATATGGGATCTTCCACCATACACAATCGAACAGCAGTTTTGAGATGTGTCTGGTTTGGCCTGTTACTGCCCTTTGGATAGAATTTGTGCCAGACACTCCTATCTGACTTACACAGACATGCAACCAAATATTTTAGAACAGAACCAGCCTTTGGTTTTTATCCATGTCCTAAGTTTTGCTCAGTAATCTAAAGATTAAGTGGCAGGGGAATTAATAAAGCAGAATATTCAGAACCATGAAGATGTTAATTGCAAACATGTTCAGCAAAGATCCACTGAAGTTCACAGAGGCAAGTTTTTATGTGGCTTCTTCAGAAAATATAGTTGCAAATTATATTCATACATAACTTCAGTATCTGGCTACATGATGTGCCAGCACAAGTTGTCACATGCACAACGTGCCTGCAGAGAAGCGAGAGGGACAGCAATCATCCCTTCAGTTCAGTTTCAGACACAAGGTACCGGTGTCCCATGCCATGGCACGGTGAGAGACCAATGTCTATGTGCCTGCCAACCCAGTTGAGCCCAAATGGAGAGGAATTAATCAGTCTGATGGAGGACTGGAAGAGATTGGTTTCCTTGCAGAAATAACTAACTGAGATTTAGTCTTTGACTTTTTCATAGGTCATTGTGCTTCTTTATATCCAGGACTTGTAGTAAATCCAAAACTGAACCCTTGGTCGATAGCCCTCCCATATGTAGAACATAAACATTCCAGATTGAACTCTGAAATCTGTTATACATTTGAAAAGACATTTTCTTCATGACCTTGATATACTTTGAAGCAGTTGCTAACACAAAAAATGAGGAAAATACAGTTCTTCATTGCAGTACATTCTTCTGCAGTGTAAAATTAGCCATGGACACCATGGGGTTTAATTTGTGAACGTTCATGAATAATGTTGATGTTTGTTTCCATAGTATTTTTGTCCTATAATTCTTTGGTTTGCAGTCCTTAACTAGTAGGAAAAGAAATCAGACGTTAATTAGTGTTCAGAATGTAATGACTGTAGAAACATAACATCTGAAATAAAATCTGAATGTTAATCCTTGTAACACTAATTTCTTAACACTTCATTTTCAAGCATCACCAAATACCATGAACTAAACAATAACAAAACTACAAACAAATAGTGTTGCATCATCGCTTATTGATCGCACCTTTCACACTTGACTTTATTGCATTGGAATTCTCATTAGACCTCAGACAATATTTACTTTCCTTAATCATGAATAGTAACAAGGCAGACTACAACATTTTGTCAATAACCATCAACTTTTTCTTCACTAAAGGCTGAATTTTCCAAGGGATTTCAGCTTGACCTGCAATGCTGTGAGCATATCTCATTCTAGACATGAATGCTGGGAGGGTTGGAGAGGGTTTAAATTCAAAGTGCAACCTAACATTTGGAATCTAATAATGTTAATTAAAGGGTATTGTGTGATGAAGCCTCTAGGAATCCCGTTTTCAGTTTTCTGCCTTGCACCAGAGTACATGGCCTGGGTAACCTTAGGAAAACCTCCCTTATTTTTATATCCCTGGATACAGCTAGGTAGATAGATAAATAGGTTGATTATAAAAATTACAGATATAAAATTATACATAGAATTTTAGTATGTGTGTATATATATGAATATGTATGCATATAGTTGTGGTGAAGGAAGTCTGCAGCAGAAATAACAGGGCATTCTATCTCCTGGGTTTTTTTAGGAGAGTTAGGTTACCATGGAGGTCTGTTAACATTGTACATGCCTCTTACTGTGTTTTTCTTAAGATAGCCTTGATTTTCTGGGGCAGCCTAAATGGTACCAAGATAGAGATAACTAGTTTGTAAGCTCAATTTGGTAATGCTGCATAGGAGTTCACAGAAGCACAGAATGTGTGAGAGCCTGGAAGGGACCCTTGGAAATCATCTGGTCATCTGGACCAGATCAGCTCTGGCCACCTGGAGCTTTTTGCCCAAGAGCATGGCCAGATGACTTCTGAGTAACACCAAGGATGGAGTTTCCACAGGCTTTCTGGGCAAGTGCTCAGTCACTCTCACAGTAAGAATATGTTTTCTGATGTTCAGAGGGAACATCCTATGTTTCAGTTTGTGCCCATTGCCTCTGGTCTTGTGACTGGGCACTGCTGGAAAGAGCCTGGGTCCATCTTCTTTGCAGCGTCCCTTCAGTTATTTATATACATTGATGAGGTCTGTCTGAGCTCTTCTCTTCTCTTCTCTTCTCTTCTCTTCTCTTCTCTTCTCTTCTCTTCTCTTCTTTTCTCTTCTCTTCTCTTCT
>JANHGN010003592.1:47419-83313 GCA_024605025.1 Megaceryle maxima | reverse complement strand
AATAAATACTTTTTTTGACAAAACTAAAGAAAAAAAGGAGGGTTTTTTTTTTTTTCTCTTCCCCCCCCCCCCCCCCAATTTTTAACTTACCTGGACATAAAATTTGGGCACGCTTGCCAAGGCATTTGCTATATTTGCTAGAATTGTACTTGAAGGTGGTGGATACAAATATTTGAGACAAGAATTGATGGGAAAGGTGAGGCTGAAGAAAAAAAGATAAAAAACAAGACATCTCAGCACCATTGGCACATAATGACTGATAACAATGACTACTAGAGGTTTAACTATACGTTAAATATGAAGTATCACTGAAATATTATTTTCCCTAGAACACTTACTTTGTCTTCAACATAAGGCAGCAGTCCCCTAATGCATGACAGACTTACTGAGCTTGGGCACAGTAAAAGTACCAACAGATGCAGAAAGCCTAAAGCTCATAGAAACAATCAACACGCCCCAAACTAAAGCACAACATAGCATGCTGTATAAAAATCACAAACTTAATGGTCAAAGAGCTAGATTTATTAGCCCCAAATGAAATTTATTCTTCGTGTATGCAAAAATACGGGGGGGGGGGGCGGGAGGGGAACAGGCGTGTGGAAAAAAAGAACAAACCAAAACCAGAACAACAAAATATAGAAAAAACAGAAGTCAACAGTATTCTGCTGTTAACATTCAGACAACCTACCCAGTCCTCAAACTTCATGAGAAAACAATGTTTAGTGCCAGAAGGCTATTACGGAATCCACAACTTCATGGATCAAAGCAGCAGTCACTGCTCAGTGGTGAGGGTGCTATGAGGGTGCTAAGCTTTAAGTATTAAAATTTCAACTTCATTACAATTCTCATAGCTATGCATGTAGAACTGTAACATAGTATGAAACACAACAACAGAGAATGCAGTATGCATTGTTCAACAGTGCACAGCACTTATTTCAAAGTACACTGTAACAGCATAAAATAATTAAGACAGAAAAACACCACTAACCCATGGTTGGGTGCAATTCCATTCTCTATTTTAACACAGCTTGGTTCTTTCTTCTCTTCTTCTTTCACTGGTTCTTCTGAACTGAAAATTAATTTAGCATTAATTAACAGCAAAATTTATGTGCCCTAAATATGAAATACATTTAATTTCATCTATTAAAAAATATAAGAAATACTTTGGTATTTTTAACATCTCTTTTCACTGGCATTACTACAGTCATTATTCATTCTTAATAATTAATACATGTGGATAATTACAGTAACCATGCTTCTGAAATAAATATTTATGGAGATTTAAGTAAGTTTCCCTATATTCAAACACTTCTGACTTAAATCTACTCACAGAAAAGTAACTAAAATTATTATTTTAATGTCTCTTTAGAAATTGTGTAATAAATATGGAATGTATAGACTGGAATAAATAACTATAAGCCTCTATAACTGATTTTAATTAAGCACTCTCACATCACTTCTATCAGATATCCCGTATTTTATCACTTCTTATCACACATTACATAAGTAAGCTTGAAAGTCTAACTATACAAGCTATTTTTTTAATTAAGTACTTGACAGGCAATTAAAAGCCAAACTATCACAGATCTTGGTCACACTAGCATTAGGATTAATTTCTTTTATTTTTAATTATTACATATTAACTACTTGAAGAGAGACTCAGACAATTTTATGCTTTTTCTGCTCATGTTTCAAGCTAGACATATGAAAATCAGCTCCAGTTCAAAAGCCAGTGGCTATAACAGTATAGGTCTTACACAATTATGTTAACAGGTGTCAATTCTGCCTGACTCTTGACTAGAAAAAAAAAATCAGGAAAGCATTGCATGCAATGTTTAACCATCCTGACCAAAAAAAAAAAACCCTCTTTTTTTTAAACACAGAATCTGTGTAACAGACTGCATCTTACGCAGAGCGAAGTCTTGCTCTGTAAATGAGAACAAACAGGACCATCCGCTGACTAACGGTATTCATAACCATTGGAATAAGGATGGGACTTACGAAGATGAAACAATACTAAGACAAGGAATCCTGTCACTTATCTATAGATCAGAACCTGTCTGTTAACACTTCTAAATGCTTACAATTTCTCCTTTGACTTAATACTACTATTAAAGCATCATGCAAACAGAATTTCCTTTCTTGACCACACACAAAGAAACTAATTATGCACATACCTTTTACACTTTTCTGAGACAGAAGGCTGGGTAAGTACCTGCACACTATCTTGCTCCTTTGCAAATTCAACAACTAAGGTGTGACCTAGAAGTTTCAGCTGATGTAGTCTTGACAAAGCCTTCAAATAATTAGAACAGAGAAAAGAAAGAAATGGAAGAGGAAAAACATGAAAATTATTTCGAAGCATAACTGTTTTTTTTTTTCAGTTAGTAAGCTAGCCATAGGATTCAGTCACAACTGCTTTAAGCCACATTTGTACCACTAAAGACACAGCCCTGCTTTCAGCAGCCACTGTGCTGCTAGCAGGGAAGAAAAAGCAACATTGCACAGCTAGAACCACTGCTTAGGTAATCTAAACACAGCAGCAAGGCTGCAGCCTTAACAACCCTACTTATTGTATAGCTTAGTAAATCGTTGACTTCAAGCAACGAACCTCTTGCTCATGAACTACAAACATGCAAAAGTCCACCAGTGGTAGCTGGGAATTTTAAAATCAAGATTCTTAATAGTAACAGCAGGAAGCTCCAGCATCCCACAAGTTCAAATCCTGATAGGCTGCTAACAACTGACACAAAACAACCTGAATTCACCACTGTTCATCTCACAGTCTTTTTAACTTTTTTGAATAGCATTTTATAGCATGGCCTAAAAAAAAATTAAAAAATAAAAGCAACACCAAAAAAAAAAAAAACAGGGTGTAAGAGGAAATGCAGGACACAGACTTTTTACCAGATTCATAGTTAAAATGCATTATTAGTATTACCTTTTTGGCATCCATGTCCCCCATTAACATGATAGTTTTCTTTTTCTTATCAAAGTTGAGCATTCAAGGCAGTCTTGAATTGTGTACATCACTATGTCTGAATTTTATGGCAAATATGCAATTATGCAGGAGACAAATAAATTATGTTTGCTTTATAGTTTATACTACAGACACACACCCTAGACAGTTTACACACATGCCCTAAAAAAGACCGTGGTCAGTCTCAACTCATGTAAGTTTGCCATGCTCCAACTGACAGATCAGATCAAAAGACTTCCACAAGCCCCTCCCAACCCACCTGTCTTTAAGACTCCACAGAAGTGCTCATTTTATTAAATCCTTCAAGCACTTCCTGAAACATAACTCTAATATTACATTGCTCTGCTTTTTTTTTTTTTTTTTTTTTAACCCCTGACATCGGGTACTACACGTGTAAAACCTTTTAGTGCACAACTGGAAATTCCTAAGTGCTTTGTGGTAACAAACTCAATACAAACCTTCACAGCTGCGTTTTCACTGGGAAAGGTAGCAAAAGCAGTATGTTTCTAGAAAACAAACAAGAGAAAAAAAATGTCATACTGAGTTTCATTCAAAAAGGTAAGAAACTGCACGTAAAACATAAGTAATTTGTACATTCAAGTTTACATATTTGAAAGTTTCCAGAGGAGTCATCTAGCTCCCATGTGGAGCAAATATTTTCAGCAGATCATTTTCATCAAAGCAAATCCTAAAAGTTTTACTTTTCCTACTACAATAGTCATAACTATTGCTGTGGTCTGAAAATTTAGATGGTTCTATCATTTTCCCTTACTTTTTTTTTTTAAATTAAGTTTTCCAAATTAGATCAAATCCTCACTGAACACACAGTTCATCTCAAACTTTGTTTTAACAAACGTTATTACTTCACCTTTCCACTACATGATTTAGTATTAAAACCCAAAAACGTTAACACTGTTAGAACAGCTACCCAGGAAAATCACTGTAACAAAGCCAGCATTTTTAATATCCTGTAAAAGAAACCATGACCCTGACACAAGAAGCGGACATCATTTAACTGCAGCTCTCCAGTGATACAAGAGACTTTCCAAATATCATTCCTCACTAGACAGATACTCGTGTGCTTTCCTAATTTTGACTGAAGAAAAAGTAAAGGTTTCAAGACAGACCGTTGAAACTGCAACCCTATACCCACCAACAGACCATTCTGCACTGCTTTTCCAAAGCCTTATTCCTAACGACTAGCGAGGCTAAAGCTGCGGCCAAGGGTGCAGGACTTGGAGCCGGCGGGAACACGGGACTCCGCGTGTCAAATGCTCCTTCCACCGCTCGGCCTCGGCCCAGCGGTGGCCTCCGGACGCGCAGGGCCACCGCGCCGCAGCCCGCTCTGCCGCCGCTCCGGCCCGACAGGGGAGAAGGAAGAGCCTCGACCCAAAAATACACGCTCATGCCCCTCCTTGCGGCCCGCTCTGCACCCGAGGAGGGCGGCAGGTCTCTCCTCCCGCCCCCGGCCCTTACCAGCCGCCCGTGGTCCGACAGGACGCGCACAGACACCGCCCCAAAGTGCTTCAGCAGATCCTCTTTCTCCGCTGCCGTCAGCTCGGCGGGCAGGTGCCGCACCAGCAGCGTCCGGCCCCGCCGCCGCGCTACGCCGGGGTGAGGCGGGACGCCGGGGTGAGGAGGCGGAACGGGCCCCAGGCCCGCGCCGGCCGCCCGCGGCTCCTCGCAGCCCGGCGCCGCCATCGCAGGGCCGGGGCGACAGTCGCGCGCACCCGGAAACAAGGGGTCAAATCACGCGAGGGCAGAGGGGAGAACGGGTAGGGGGTAAGTTCGCAAGTCTCGCGAGACCGGCGGCGCCGCGGGATAGGCTGTCACTAGTGAGGAGTGCGCGGCAGCTCCCGCGCCCCTGTTGTTGCACTGGGGACCCGCTAACAACGGGTGGCGGAAAGGGGCTCAGCGGGTCCTTCGACCCATGTGCTGACGGGCGGTCGGAGTAGAAACCTGCTGCTCGCCCCTGGTAGCGGGCTTGCTTTGTAAGCGCTGGGGCGGGCTGCCCGCGAGCTGGTCTTTAGGGTCACGTGGAGGTGTCGCGTTAGAGAGATGATAGAAAATCTGCTGTGGTCAACTCTGAAGCGATGGTCCAGAGGAAGAAATTACCTTTCCCTTCTTCCCCTCCCTTTACAGTTAGGAGCTTGGCTTCACGCTAAATTGTAAGAAGTTGTATTGCTTTCAAAATACCGTTCTCATTAACCTTGAGCTGGAGAGACTTCTCTTTTCCTTCTGCCACTTCACCTGAGCATCAAGGTATTAAGATCTCTGGCATAGACATTAATAAGCTGTTTCAGGGTAGCAAGGGTAGCACCCGTGTCTGGCCAAGGGAAGCAGCAGGGAGGAATCACGACCATACTTATAAGCTCTAATTACAGGCATGAGACTGCATTCTGCAGCATGATCAGTGAGTACAGAAGCAGTTTCCAGCACCAGCTTCTACTACTGACAGGCTCATCCAAAGCCTGCCTTTTTTTCTGAGGCCAGAGGCTATGATCTCAAAAGGGGTGGGGTCCTTTGAAATCCCCAGACTTGACTGATTAAAACTCAGGGTTTACCAGATCTAATTAGGTGATTTCTGGCTGACAAAAGCACCACCTGCCTAGATCACTGTTGCCATGGGCTCTGGGTCTGACAAGGCCATAGCACCTGATACCACTATGCAGAGCCAGAAGCACTTCCCCTGCCTCTGGGCATAGCAGGCACAGAGGGAGATCCAAGCTCTGGCACAGGTGTCTGGGGTGCACTGAAGCCAGGCCATGCTCATTTTGTGACTGAACACTGATAATTTGGGGAAAGATGTGGTCGTTGTGTCTGGTTACAGTGGTCTCACTGAGTAGATCAGATGACAGTCCAAGTTCATTGAGATATGTTTGGGAAGGAGTTGGGAAAAAAGTCTGGGGAAGCAGAGCGTGTAAAAAAGGGATCTAAGAGAAAAGCAGAAATTTAGCAGCCATTTCTTACAGCCTCCATTACTGAATTTTTCTTGCTGTCATTAGACTAAGCTATAAAATATCTATGAACTTGGAAACTGATGAAAAGAATTAGCACAGTATGTGAACATAGCAGTGTACTTTCTCTCCTGATGACATCAACAGCACTGTATTTTCTGAGGGTGTTGAAACTGTAACACTGGCCAGCCTAGTAAGTTCCGTGTGTGGCTTGTGGTTTGTATAATGTCCAGGAGACTTTCTGGGATATGCTGTTTAACATGCAATTGTAGCAGATGGGAGCATCAGGATTGCAAAAACAAGTCTGGGGTGTTGCTGTGCTGCTGCATCCTGTTTAAATTGGCCTGACTTAGTTCACTCCTGGGTAATGATGCAGAATATTTTATGCAGCAGCTTTGTGAAACTTGTAGGCAAACCAAACTTCCCCATTTCCCTTGTAGCTCTCTAGTACATACCAATTATTAATCTGTATATCAGTCACCAGATGGTAAAATAATGATATAACTTCAAGTATGTTTTCCTTTCAGAACTAAGAAACGCTGTTCTCAGTTCCAGTCAGCGTAGGCTGAGAAAAATAAGTGACAAGGATAATTTCACTGGAAACAACTGTAATAATCTCATGGCTGCTCAACCCACCTGTAACCTCAGCCCCACCTCTCAGCACAGAATACCTCTCAAAGGAAGAGAAAAAAAAAATTTAAGTCTGTTCACCCTGATGGACCAGACTGCTGAAACTGAACTTCTCTAGAACAGAGGTTTAACAGAGTATGACGTAAGCCAAGGTGATAAAAATGTGACCTTTTTATTTAAGATGCAGAAAGCAAAAGAAAAAAATTATTTTTTTCCTGTCTCTCCCTCATCCCTACATTCAAACTAGATGACTAATGGGGTTTGTTGTTTGGCTGGGGGTTTTTTTGCTGTCCAAGATGTTAAATTTGTAGCTACTTGAACAATAGGGTTTCTCAAAACAAATGCAAGTTTTTTAGCAATACCAGTATGAGGAAGAACTACAGACTCGGGTCAGAAACAAAGGAGATCTCTAGTCCAGCCCTCCTACTGAAAACAGTGTCAACACTGAATTTCAACTACATCACTCCAGACTTTCTCCAGCCTGGTCTCAAAAGTTACTAAGGGTGAAGATTCTACACCCTGTGCAACAAGCTTTTCCACTCCTGAATTAACCTTCCCGTGACTTTTTTTTTTTCCACCCCTTTTATCCCATTGGAAGTGACTGTCTTTGTATAAGTGTGTGGTAACTTCATAAAGACAAAATTTCTAATTCCCAATTAAAATGAATTAAGATGGTAAGAAATACAAGTTTGAAAATAAATAAATAAATAAATAAAGCTGTGTTTGCAGAATACCTTGATGCTTTTGCACACTGTTCATTACCTACCCCATAAAGCTGTCCACTAGTGACATAAAATCATCAGTGGCCAGGGGCAAATACAGTTGTCCAAAGTAATACAAGTCCACCTCACCTGTCCTTTAACGTTATTTATGAAAGCAGCAACTCAATGACACATTGAATGATAAACTGGCCTATTTAAATGTATTTAAAAAAATAAGCATGTACAGATCCGATTTTGGTTTTCTGCTTTTAATGAAACGTGAAAGACTTGTTACTTTCTATATATTCTGCACATTTTTCAGACTGTGGCAACTGTCTAGAGATGGGACAGGATAAGGAAAGCATTGTCCCTGCACAGTGAGAAGCCTAAGTAGCAAGTTCTAATAATTTCTTAACTTTTCAAAGTTTATAGGGTCCGTTCTAACAGTGTTGCTGTTTGCTCTTCCCTATGCACTTGTGTTCTGGTTGCTCTTCCTCCAAACCTTTGTTTGAATAAAATTTTTTTAACAGCATCTGCATGTTTAGGCATGTCTTGCAGCATAGGAGTAAGAAGCTATTATAAAAAGAAAGTGATACACTAAATAAAGTGCTACATTTAACAGTGAAGTGTCGATCAAAACAAATTACCTTTCACTCGATATGTTAAGGGCAAGAGCTACATGCTGCTTTTCATCAGTTTTCAGCTTACATGTGTAATGCTAAGGTGATGTATTTCATATCTGAAAGCAAGTGTCAACGACCTTTCAGGTGAAACCTTAAACTACATCTCTGCATAAGCTGAGTACCTCTTTTTTATCCACAGGTTCTGGATCAATACCTTACTGTGTGTTATACTTCTATGCAAGACAGTGTCTTTTTCCACCAAATACAATCAACACTTTATATGCAAGTACAACTTCATTTTAGATCACTGGGCTATGAGTTTTCAGACACGCTGCCTTATATTGAAATGAAGATCCTGTACACTGCCATTCCAGAAGTAATTGTTCTTACTTTCATCAAGCTGTTTCACACCACAAGATCTGGCAATTGCAATCTGTAGTTTTCCCTCTTTCTGTCCTTCCTATCTTGTGGAATTTTATCTATAGCTATGTGAGAAATAATTTTAGGTGTCAAAAAATAGCTAGAGGAGAAGGAATCTGCTTTCCTTCAGAAAGAGGAATGTGTAACAAGCAAATGGCTTTTACAATGCTAACATCCACAGAAGTATAATTTTAGTTCTCCAGAGTTGTAAATTTGCACTTTCTCAAAATCAATTTTCACTTTCATACTGTTTTTTTCGTTCATACATTTTAAAAGTCATCAAAAAAGACTTAGTTTAATCAAAGACTGTCTAGTGTAGGACATGGCTTACCTGTGAACCAGAGTTAATTCATTATTTAGGTTTTGGTGACATCATTACTCTGACTTCACTGTTAAAAATGTCTAGTGACTTTAATATTTGTATACCAAGTGTTTGGCAAAAGAAACCAAAGACATTCAAAGCTATACATAAAATTCATTGCATTTCAATTGTATATTGATATGTGGATTCTCTCAATATATCAAAAACCTGGACCTGTTCAGCATTACAGTTGTTCTTTAGGATAGTATCTTGCTGACTTTGCTGTTTCTACAATAGTATCCTTTAAAGCAGAACTCCTCAGCTTGTCAATCACAGTGTAGAGTAGATTCTTTCAACTGGCTGATAAGTAAATATATTTCCTCCGTGGAAGAGCATGAATACTTCCCAGGAAAATAAACCACATGACTTCATCAAAAGTAGAAGTCTCTGTATCAAACCATATTCAACACAAGGGTACTCAGCCTTATTCTTGGGACGTGTCAAAGAAAGACTAATATAATTTCAAAGTACAGGTTCTATCTTACCTCTCAAACTCCCCATGAAACAGCTGATCTCTACCTATACAAACAGTGACTTGCAGAGCTGTAGAATGTGCAGCCAGGACTCTTTGACTGGTTCTATCAAGTGAAGTCTGCTTTTACTTTTCCTTGATAGATTCAAAAACAAGTTACAAATACTGTGTAGCACTCCAGTCTATACAAAGCTTCTACAACCACTATTTTATGTTCACATACACTTACAGAATGAGAGGTTGATAAGAATGTCTCCACACACCTCATTGCTTTCAAGGTCTCTGCTGTAATACTAGGCTAGTATTTCTGCATTAGATTAGAGTAATAAATACTTCATTCTGTACAGAATGACTTCTTGTTACAACAGTTTATAAAAAAATCTATTTTTCGGTACACAGGTTAAAAAAAGTAAATGAAATTAGGCATAGCCACTTGATAAGAAAAAAAAAAAAAATTACATCTAAACCAGTTAAGACAAAACTCCAGACAGGACTAGATAACAAAGCAAGTCTGACATGCCTTGGTCCTGAGGCTTTACAAACTCAGTGAAAGCCTGTGACTTATTATTAGTAATGGCAATACTATATTTCCTGGTCTACAGGGTAACATCCTATATTACTAGGTCATTATTGCAGTAGCAGCCCTGTAGAGCAAAAATATTGGAGGTATAGACAGTATTACGTTATTCAAATTCAGTTCCCAAAAGGTATTTTTTTCTGCCTAATTGCTTGGAAGCTAGACAAGGCATTTGTTAAGAATTTTAGAAGCCTCAGGACAGAATGTTTTAATTACTAAGTTAAAAAAGAAAACCAAAAGAACAGCTCTGAGATATAAATGGCAAAACTGCTGGGGAAAATTTTATTTTCATGATGGCAGTTCTGTAACTTTCTTCATATTAATATGAATAGTGTAATGTAACAAAGTAGCCTTAGAAATAAGGTTACAGAAAGAGAAGAATACCACTGACAAGATATTATCTATTCCTGATAGGATCATATATACATGCTTGAGAAGCTTCAGGCACCGACAGGAGCTGTAGTTTGTTTGACGCTATTGTATTGGCTTTGTACAGCAAGGCTTTGGTAGCCAGGGGGCTACACAGGTGGCTTCTGTGAGAAGCTGCCAGAAGCTTCCCCAGTGTCTGATAGATCCAATGCCAGCTGACTTCAGGAGGGACTGCCTGCAGGCCAAGGCTGAGCCCAACAACAGCAGTGGTAGCACCTCTGTGATAATGTATTTAAGAAGGAGCAAAAAAAACAACACAGGAATTGCAGCCAGAGAGGAGTGAGAGTATGTGAGAGAAATAACTCTGCAGACACCAAGGTCAGTGAAAAAGGAGGGGGAGGAGGTGCTCTGGGCATCAGAGCAGAGATTCCCCTGCAGTCCATGGTGAAGACCATGGTGAGACAAGCAGTCCTCTTGCAGCCCATGAATGTTAACTGTGGAGCAGAGATCCACCTGCTGCAGGTGAATGCACCCAAAGAAGGCTGTAACTCCATGGAGATCCCAGATTGGAGCCAGCTCCTAGCAGGACATGTGGAGACCAGTCCACACTGGAACAGATTTGCTTGCTGGACTTGTGGGGGACCCACACTGCAGCAGTCTGAAGGACTTTGCCCTGTGGAAAGGACCCACACTGGAGTAGTTAATGAAGAATTGTAGCCCATGGGAAGGACCCACATTGGAGAAATCCATGGAGGACTGTTTCTTATGCAGTGGACCCCATGTTGAAGCAGGTGAAAAGTGTGCGGAGTCCTCCCTGAGGAGCAAGGAGCAGCAGAGAGAAGGTGTGAAGAACTGACTGCAACCTCTATTCCCAATCCCCCTGTGCCACTGGAAAGGAGGAAGTAGAGAAAATCATGAGTAAAGTTAAGCCTGTGGAAAAGAGAGGAGTGGGGAGAAGTTGTTTGGCTTAATTTCTCACTAGTCTACTCTGATTAGTAATAAATTAAACTAATTTCCCCAAATTGAGTCCATTTTGCCCAGGACAGTAATTGCAGAGTATTGTCCCCCTGTCCTTATCTTGATCCATGAGCCTTTTGTTATATTTTATTTCCCCGTCCAGTTAAGGAGGGGGAGCAATAGAGCGGCTTTGGTGGGCACTTGGCATCCAGCCAGGGTCAACTTGCCACAACTGTGTAAGCATACATGGAACATCAAAGACACTGCAAAATGATTGCTAATTATTTTATTTCCATTCAGAGTATATCTGAATACAGTCAAAGACAAAGCAAGTAAGCAAGTAATAGTACATGATGTCTCCTCTGTTAGTGTGCTTTACTAACACAAAACACAGAAAATAGGTCTCTAAGAAGGCCTTAAGTCAGGTAACTGCTTTCCTTAGCTTTGCTGACAATGTTCCATGAAGTGCAAGTAGATGTTTTATTTATTCAGACAGAAAAATTAAAAGAATAAAGTACCAAAACAACGGATAATTCATAGAATTCTACTTTTCATATCTGACCACTAGATGATGCTGTGACTCCTAGTTGCAAATGATACTGTACTGTTAATATTTTGTTGTTAGTCTCATTTTATAGAACTCTGCAGCATTTTCATATATGAAAAATTGGTGTTTTCTATCTTGTTCTTACAGCTGCTATCATATATATAGACTAGTTATATTTTATACAAATCTATATAGATCACACACCTTACAATAGCTCTTTCTGCTAATACTGAATTTCACATTTCTAGAAGCAGATGTGGACTGCTTTGAGTAAAGTTTTTCAAAAAGTGGAAAGTATACTGAAAAGAGATTTGATATATTTAATTCAGATGTATATTTATATTTCATTCCGTTTATCTGTCCTACTTAGAATCGTGATCTTAGTTTCAGTTTTAGAATTGATTTTTTCTATGCTGTAACTGCATCTAGAATTAAGTGTGACATTTCTATCTTGCAACTATTGCTAAAATTGAAATGGTCTTTCTTATTTCCATGGGCATTTTTTCTGATTTTTGTGGCCATAAGTCATTTCCCCTTTTTATATTAAAAAGGGCAGTGGTTTGATCCACATTTTTGGGTCTGTGAGCCAAGAGCTCCATTAGACTTTCAAAGATGACGCCATTTTACTGATGATCCTCTCAAAGTGATTTCAAAAGAACAGCATTCTTTCATGTGAGCTAATTGTTTTACCCCATTTGCCATTTCTATAAACTCCTACAAATATTGTTTAATGTCTGCAGTAATTCTTCCCTATTGTTATGGGAAATGTTGACTATAGTAAGGTGAAACTGATTGCAGGAGACAAAGCATACATACTCAACTAACTGCCTACTGTATAGGAGTGTAAAAGACTACCTTAATATCAGCCTTTCCCACTTCTAGACATGCATGCAGTATACTTCCATCAGTCAGAGATATGGATCCTATTTTTAATATGTAAGCAAAGAAATTACACTATTTGAGAGGTAAGTAGTACCTAAAGTACTATTTTGCCCTCACTGAAATAGCATCTGCTGGTCATGCTGGGGTCTAATCAGGAAATAGCTACATTGCACTATAATGCAAACTTCACCATGACATTTTTATACCCATAGCAGGCTCTGAGCTGAGGTATAATTCAACATTTGTTTTAAAAGTGAGCTTCCTTTTTGCAAACTCATTAACTCAGTAATTACAACAAAACTGAGCTGCTGTTACAACTCTTTTCTTGGGGTATGTCTTTAATAATTTACTTTGAGGTAGGCTTATATAAAGGACACCAAGTTTCAGTAGTTATGCTAAATATATAGAATAACACTCATTTTACTTCCAGGTATAAGCTTACTGGCACCCTTAAATACATCTAAAACTGCCTTTCAAAAGAGTCATTATATACTTATATGTGCAACAAGTACATAACACAGGAGTCCTTAAGTGAAATATTTGCCATTAAAATTTGTTACAAATTCCATTGCACTAAAGTGACAGTGTTAGGGACCTCAAATCTACAGGGCGTGCTTATGCAGTTGCAGCGTGCATGCAGTAACACATTCTAACGAGACAGCACAACAGAAAATCATAAGACTTTTTTTTCATTGTATCTCAACTCCATTTTTAGATACAAGTAATCATACCCATTTCTACTCTGGCAGAACTTAATTGGTTTAAAGGAGGTTCCCTGCTGCAAAAGGGATTTTCTTTGATAGCTTTAAAAAGTCATCTGGAGATTTATTGACTTGAATTACAGCAGCTCACTTATCACTAAGGCCTTGTGTAAACCACAGACAAGGATGACAGATTTCATATGAGAATATAGTGGGCTTCACCCATTATCACTGATAAATAGAAGAACTCGGGCATTAATATTAAATGTGTACATCTATTTTATATATAGGTGCCAGAGTCAGCCTGAGCTTGGAGTCAGATCATATTTAAAAGAAGGAACAGAAAAGAATGAGAGGACATGATCTTAGGCCAAACTGCAAACCACAACTAATATTCACTAGTGGTTAAATTCTTTCCAGTGCAGGCTATAAAAGTTATTTTGTAGTTCTGCTTCACTTAAAGCATACTATAAAAGGCTGTATTACCCCCTAGGTTCTTCTTGTTGTACCCTAACTAGAGCTTTTATCTAGTGTGTTATTATTCTGATGCTACTGAATAAGAGCATGACTGTTTTGAAAGCTTTCAAGTGCACACCATTAGAAGTCCACTTGGTTTTTTTTCTAGCTTTTATGAAGCAAATGATTGATGTCTAGATGATTAAAATTAAAGTATTAATTCTCCCCTTGAGACAAACATTCTTTTTCTTTTTGCATAGTAGTTAAAAAAGCTGTGAGGCTAACAAAGCATTTTATACATTTAGAACAGTAGTTTTGTAATGTAACTGATAAAATCCACACACTGAAGCATCACAATGCCTTCATCTGTATGCTTTCAGAATGATGTGGCAGAGGTCTTCCAAGTTAAAGATCATCATCTTACTAGACCTTTTTTCCTATAAGGTTAATACTTTTCAGACTAAGTTACTTTAGGCTAAGGCCATGCAGTTTCACTGAATCCTAGTAGTTGCAATAAGTGTTACATATAGATTGCTCACTTTGTCAAAAGCTCCTACATGCATGGTGCTGAGCACTCTTCCTCAAAGCACAACCTGCAAGCACATTGATCTCATTAATTACTGGCTGGATTAAGGTCTAAGTATTCAATACAGATCAAACTCAAAACCCACTGGGAAAACTGTAATTTACTATACATTGAAGGGGAACATGCATATGGCATACCCTGGTCCAGGAAACCACTGGAATTTCCTACTCTTAGTTACTTAACTTAGGAGGAACAAAGTACATACAACCTTCTTTAATACTAAAGAAACTGTTGTGTCTGCTATAGGGAAAGAGCAGTGAAATGAAGTGGTGGGTAAATGGGAGTAAGGGACTACTGAATACAACCTTGGGAGCATGGCAGTCAGGAGGTCCTAAAATAGCTATTTTTATGATCAGAATAATAATGGAAAGATATTTGGAATTGTAAAGACTTTGTCTACTATTGTTTGATTCCTATCATAGTCACAGAAGGAGAATTTGTACTGAAGTAATACCTGGCACTCCCAATTTCTTCACCTAGTAGAAAAAAAACTACATGATCTCATGTTCAGCAAAACACTTGAATCAGAAAGATGCAAAAATTAACATGGGGAAAAAAATTAATTATTTTCTTTGAGAGGACTGCCACTGTGACAACAGTAATAGGAGGAAGCTTCTTTGGTGCTCAGAGCCACTGCTGCCAAGAGCTCTGCTGAGGCAAAGCCCCACACTGTCTCTGTATGGCCATAGTCAGTTGTTGTTGGGGTTTTTGTTCTGTAGTTGTTTGGTTTTTTTGTTTGTTTGTTGCCTTTAAAACACATCTCTTCTGCTTGCAAATCAGTTCACCAATGTGGAAAGAACACAGTACTTGGCAAACAACACCTGCATGGGTTTCGTAAAAATCTGATAGTGTTCCTGGTTTTGTAGCCCCTGATAGAAGGGGCAAAGCAACAAATCCTTATTTACACTTCACATGATCTTCAGTTAGTGGAGGAAGCTCCTTGTCTGCTCTGAAGGAAGCATGTCTGTCAAACACTACTTTTACTGCAGAACATTCTTCCAGGTCATTTCTCATTACAGACTTGGCTGAGAATAAATAAGTTTAAATAAACCATGTTAGCATTTTCCTTTCTGTTCATTCAGCATTAAGTTTGGTGAGACAAAGTTTACATTCCAATTTAAAGAGGAAGAACTTGGACTTTGTACACCTAAAAGGAGAGCTTGGCATTTCAGGTTCCCCCCTGCATCCCACTAAGTGTAGTGACCTTTCTTGGATGTCACTAAGAGTTTATACTGTTACTACTTATGTTTTAACTTCCAAGATTTTTCTCTCCATTTCTCATTTAATCTCTAAAATGATTCTGATGTATTTTGTGAGAAAGTTACTTTCATTGACTTAAAGATTGATCAAGCCATGAAGCAGTTTTTGACGATGATAGACATGAAGAAGCTCTACTGAAGACAAGGGATTTCCTAGTGGAAGGGGATAGAGGGATATGAGAAAGGAGCAAGATCCACAGCTGGGAGGCCTAGGGAGAACATGAGAAGAGGATGGAAAGGAAGGGCAAACCAAAAGTCAGTTAGAAACCTGAAGAGAAAAAGGGGCAGAAAACCTAAGAAGGAAAGATATAGATAAAATAAGAAAAATTACCACTGCATAATGAGAAATTATACTCAAGACAACAAAGAAGCTGCACAAAACTAATCACCAGGGAACAGCACTGGCTGGTGTGTCTCTGAGGGAAAGCAAGCTAGGAGCTGAGCACCTCACCAGCCAGGCTCCAGCCCCACAGTACCTGTGCAAGGTAAGCAGTCCACATCCAGAGATGATTATCATATCCAGCCAAGAGTTAGATCACAAGAAAAGTCCATTGTGATGATACAGCTCTCTGATCAAGGTCTGAGAGTCAATGCTTACATATCAGGATTAGTTCCAGTGGTTACCAAGCAGGTCCACAGCAGCATGATAATCTAAGGTGAAGACAGGAAGTCAGTTTGTAGGTCAAGACCTGAATCAGGGGCTGAAAAGCCAAGCATGGGTATGACCACCACTAAACTGAGACTAGCATTTCTCCAGCAGCATGGCTTAGGCTACTGAAGAACCAAGGCTGAGCTTAAATAGAGCTCCGGGGCCCATGGGCAAGGGATGTGAGTGGAGGCTCCAGCTGAGGCTGGTGATGGCCATTAAAGCATTGAGGGCTCTGACAGTAGGAGTAAGCCCATCCTTTCTTCTCTAAAGAGTGTGAAGAGTAAGGCTTACTGATGGATGTGACTAGTTGAAACTCAGTGCAATGATGGAAGGGTTAATAGAGGCTTAGAGGGTATTATTGATAATGAACTGCTGCCCTTTCAGGACCTGCAGGTGAATTCAGTGCAAACATCATCTAAGAAGTATTTGAAGGAAATTTCATGAAGGGAAAACACCACAAAATGCATTAATTTTCTCTTTTTTTTTTTTTTTTTCAATCTATTAACTTCTATTTTTTTCTTCTAAGTTTTGTAAAAATATTCTCAAAGAGGGAAGTGGAAGAGGCATGGTAAGGAAGGAAGGAATGGGGAAAAAAAGATCCTTGATGTTCTTAAATGACTTGCTCAGATGGAATCTTTCCCTCACTTTTGTTTCTGTGTTCTAGGAGTAAGTTATATCCACTTTTTCTTCAGATGATTGTTTTTTTTGTCCACTCAGTTGTGAGATAACATATTTTGCTACAACTGCATGTGCTGGGATTATGCTGTTTTTATTTTTCCTTGAAGTGTTTTATGCCACTTTCTCATGATGGCCACTGAGACATGCATAATCCTGAATTTTCTACAGCATTTTCTTCTTCTTTTGGATCTTCCTTATAGTAGATCTACTTTCTGTTAAATATCTTTATTTTATGGTATATGAGATAGAATCTTAGCCTTTTCATGTTGTGTCAAACTGTGTTAACCAAGACCTCATGTTTATCAGTGAGCACTGGTGAATAGTTGGACATTGCTAACTTCTTCAAGCTTCTCGTTACATTTGTGTACCCTCTCAAAGGCCAAGACCAATACCACATATGCAAATCAGTTAGACTTTTAAATGGATGGAAGGTTTGACAGCTTTTAAACATTCCTGTTGTTTGGTGTCTGCAATTAGAATTGTAAACTATATCCATCTTGGAGGCCTGTTTTGAACCTTTTACTGTTAACTCTCAAACCATTTATTGGAGATAAATGAATCATTTAATATAGTAAAATACATGTCACTTCACGTTCTTAAATGCAGCACTGGTCTGTCCACCTAAATACACCTGTTGGAGGCAAGAATACGTAGAACTGAGGAATGCTCTGGAGTGGATACATACTAGAGTGACTCAATTTTTGCAGAAAGGTCATGTCACCTGCATAAATTGAAGAGGTGTTGGATAGGCAGCTTTGAAGAAATGTTTTCTGTTGTCGTGGTTTAAACCTGGCCAGCAGCCAAACACTATGAAGCCAGGGAGCAATGGAAATTGCCAGCAACAAGGGAAATTTTTCTTTTTCAGAAGATATTTTTTATCTGAGTACTGAAATGAGTATGTTCAAGGATACTTCAGTAGACCAACTGAAAAAAGTTGCAATTTACAGTAGGGAAATGGATCTGGTATTGCATTATTTGGTTATATATTATGCTTATACTTGAATGCTGTACAAATACCTCTTTACCTCTTAATGATAGTAGATGCAAAACAATATGACCCTTAGTTAATTATGGAATATGTCAGTTTTTCTAAAGATTATTCAATTTTATTTTAAAACAAACTTTGTTTTAAATTTCAAGCAACATTCCTGCTAAGAAAGATTAAACTGACATAGCATGGCCAAACTCCCGAGTCATGCTCTCACTGCCAAGAAATAAACTTCTTTTCATTTTCTTTCTATTTTATAGAATCTCATAACATCAAAGGTAAATTTATATTCAAAAATCCTGTGGCAAAAAGCTGTAACACCTCCAAGAAAAAGTTCTACTTCCCAAACTGACTTTGATAAATAAAAAGCTACAGTGACCTTGACATTTTTAAGTCCTTTAAAATGTACCATCTACCCTCAGGATATGAAAATCCATTTTAGAACTAACTTTTACGTTTGGCACTAAAAGGTACCACCCTAGCCAATTTAAAATTAATTTGGTGTGCAGCAAGAATGCTTCAAAGCATCCTAAAAAATGAAGCACATATCAAATGGCATAGAAATGAAGATATTAGTAGCTGAAGCCACATATAAATGCAAGTTTTAGTCATCTGTTTTCTTTTGTGTCTTCTTTATGTACATTACAAGTGTATCATTGAAAGCTGAAGACTTCACTCCTCACTCAGGCAGTATTCCTGCTGAGGTCACATAATGACAGTGGAACTGGACCTGAATTGCGTAAACCTAGGGCAAATGCATTTCTTAAAGTTTTTTGAGTTTGTCTGGTAAAACCAGATTATTTCAATCCCAAGTGGTCAGGTAGTTAGGCTAGAAGATCACCGTAGGTTCCTTTCAACTGAAATATTCTATTATATTCTGTAATCTTTATGAGCAAAAAAGAATGCAAAATTCATGACAGAACCCAAGTGTCTGGCCTGTGCTACATGCTGTTTGTCCAGAAACTAAGGATTGCCACAAACCCCAGATGGTGTCCCTGGGGAAAGCAGAAGACATTTTGAATTTACATCCTGTGTAATTGACAAATAGCAATAAAAACCAAAACTAGGACCAAAACAAATCCTTCATCCAGATCCTAGAAAGCAGATCCCTGGACTTTTCACAAAAGAATAAACTGAGAAACTTCCTCTTGTGTCTGAAATCCTGTATCCCCTTTTATAAAGGCAGATAAAGAGCACTAAAATTGTGTGACTAAAAGCACCTTAGCAGCCAAAGTAATTAAAAAATGGCAACAAATACATTATTTCAAAACTGAAATAGAACCAAGGCAAATTTAGGATTAAAAAGTGTTGAAAGCCCTATGACTTTTCCTCCAAGGCTCTGGGTGTGCCTAGCTGAAATTCATCCCACTTGGCTTTTGTAGTCAAGGAAGGCACTGCATTACAGTGCAGACATATCTTTGAACCATCATGTACCTACAGTAAGAAGGTGTGTCACTTGCAGTCTCCTCATAAATGCTTCTCTGAGTTACAGAAGACTGAGATAAACTATACTGTGTGCAGAATAACAAACTGTGAAAACCAGTATTAGAATCAGACTTGGAAATACTTACATTCACCTTCTTTAAATAGTTTCTCAACCTATAAGGTCACCACTTTTGGTTTTGTGAATGAAATATTCTACACAAATTAGTGACATACTCTGCCAGGAGAGAAATACAGACTTCCTATGAAATCCAAAGCAGACTAAAGGAAATATTATAGCAAATAGTCTGTCTGGATCTCTAATGTTGAAAGGAGAGTTCCAGTGTATTATCTGGAAGTATTCTAGTATAATTTGGATGATTGTTTTGGCAGGTTGGCAAGAAAGGGTTATAGTGTCATAATCAGCTTAAGCTAACTAGTGCTGCTGTCAGAAGTGGCATTCCCTTCAACCTTGGCCATATGTTCTGCTGTCTTCCCCACACTGGTAGACCACTGATATGGCTGTACCACTGGGTGTTTCTGCTTGCTGATATGGTGAAAGCTAACCCAACAAGAGCAGAAATATTTAGCTTTAGGCATGTTCCTGAGATGGTTCTCCTACAAAACAATCTTCCCTGTTTTAGGAGAGATGTATAACCCCTCTGTGAGTAGTGCAGGCCACTTTTAAGTTAGTAGTTTATATCACTGGCTTTAGGGATCATAATGTTAGACTGTGAATAATCCCTCAAATAAATAACTATAATCATTAATATTTATTTTTAATATAGTGTTTGTGGAGTGCCTGAGTGAGGTGTCTACATGGTAAAAAGCAGACAGAGCTGTTCTGAGTAAAAATTATTCCATGATAATGTCATTTGTCCTTTGGAAGTTGTTTCAGTTCTCTATCAAAGTTAAGCAGACACATCCTATGCTGTAAGCCTCTGCTTCCACTCATGAAGAAGGATGATTCTCTGGCTATTAAGTGATGGAAATAACAGGGCATTGTGTGTCAGAACTCCAAATGGCTTGAATGGCCTTTAAAGAAATAATTGGATAACTGTGGGCTGGCACTTAGAGTATATGAAAGATGAAGTTTTCTACAATCCATCTAATCCATCTATTTTGAGCAGATGTCATGATATGATATTTATGAGGGTTTTCTCTGATATTTTTACCAAAAAAGATTTTTATTCTAAGTATGTTAAACAGGTTTTTTTCTCTATTCTTTTTTTTAAACTTTGGGTTAGCCTTAGGAATGACAAGCTAAAAGTTTCTCTGATATTTTTACCAAAACTTTTCTAAACTAAACTAAAACTACTAAAACTTTTCTATTCTAAGTATGTAAACATTTTCTCTTGTTTTTTTCTTAAATATTAATAAAGGTCATATTGCTGCATGCTGAATCAACTATAAATATTTCCTGTGAGTTGGATTTTATTTCCAAAGTTGCTGACCTGACTTCTGTGTATGACTTTGTATCAGATGACCATCTGGGAGACATCTGTTAAGCTGTAATATCTCCCAGACAGGGAACATATCCTACAGTACAAATGTAAAAAGCTGAGGTAACCTTCCGCCTCTATACAAGTTTTCTTTAATAAATATCAAACAGTAAATAGTAAAGCACTGATAAGTTGCTTGGATTCTGTCCATAACTGTGGACAGGACCCACTTATGAATTTGGTGACATTGATGACAATCATCCATAGTTCCAACATATTTGTTGTGTAGCTATTTGACTTTCCTATAGCACTATGTCTCCTTATCTTGGAAAAAACTAAAAACATAGTTCATGTTGTAAATTGAGTTGTCCCATTGCTTTCAGCTTTCCCAACAGGCTTTCAGAGATTAATATTTCAGAAAATGATTGTATAGATTTTACCATATACATTCAAATGTATTTGCTGGTTCTCCAGCTGTATTTTTGCAAGTGATATTAGTCTTTAAAAAGATATAAGAACAATCTCAGAGTAATACATACACAATATAAGGGAAAAAAAAAAATTCAATGGAGACAGAGGGTCCATATCCATAAACGTTGAGTTTCAGAAAACTATCCAGTGGAAAAAAAGTATCTGTTAGCTATATTTTTACTTTATGCCAGCACACTCTGTAGACAAATTCATGCCTTCCAATTGATTTGACTTGATTTAATCTGGCATTATAAAAGTGATGTAGTTGGAAAAATAGAAAAAGCTCACTATACCACAGACATTGTAATGCTCAGAATAAGTTGTATCTTCTAAATTATAACGTTAGGTTTCATATTAAGAAAATGTATACATTCCTTGAGGAATATATTGGTATGGTACATTTTACAACATTAGGTACTTAGTACCAGCCTTATCTTGTTCATTAACATGTCATAATACATAGTCTTTCCGCATTTTAATTCTTTCACCTCTGAAGAAGAGTAATTCCCTGTGAATATGACTGGTGAATATTCCCTGGTGTATTATACTGCAAAATAAATCTGCCATTGAGCTACGAGGATGATTAAAGAGCTACAAGGATGATTAAAGGACTTGAGCATCACCTCTATGAAGAAAAACTGAGAGAACTCTGACTGTTTAGTCTTGAGAGAAGATGACTGAGAGGGGATCTTATTAATGTCTATAAATATCTGAGGCGTTGGTGTCAAATGGAAGGAGCCAATCTCTTTTCTGTAGTGCCCATTAATAGGACAACGAGTAATGTGTATAAACTTGAGCACAGAATGTTCCACCTCAACATGAGGAGAAACTTCTTTACTGTGAGGGTGAGAGTGCACTGGAACAGGCTACCCAGAGATGTTGTCGAGTCTCCTTCTCTGGAGACTTTCAAAACCTGCCTGGATGCATTCCTGTGTGGCATGCCCTGGGTGATCCTGCTTTGGCAGGAGAGCTGGACTCAATGATCTCCAGAGGTCCCTTCCAACCCCTAACATTCTATGATTCTATGATTGGCACTTAACACTGTAGTTCTATGCAACAGCAGGAATAGACTTGCTAACTATAAATGTTACCATTTTTACCATAATTTTAGTAGGTATAATGTAAAAAGTTTGCTTGGATACTAATGAGATATGGGATTTATTTTTTGGTTTTAATAATTGTACTCCCATATGATTATGTTTAAATAAAAGTAAATCCAAAATTACGATCTTTCAAATAGTCTGATATATAAAAGTACTTCTTTTATTACTTACACTGCATACACTGAAAAAAAAAAAAAAGATGAGACAAACAAAAGTAATTTGCAGAAACCTAATAGTGAACTAAAAATTATGTAGTTCCTTATTATTTTATAGTGTGAGATCTGGAATTACAGAAAAATAGAAGTAGGAGTCTAGAAAGCATTATACCTCATGTTTGTACTATATTACTAAAAAATGGCAACAGACATAATTTGATTTCCAACTTTCTAATAGTCTCTTCTGCTTCCTGATTACTATTTAGCTGCAAAGTGTGAGGACAAGAGTGAAAATATGATTAACCTTCAGATGCACTACTGCAATGTCCTGACCATATGCTACACTGACCATGCTGCAGATCTGCTGGGATTTTCTTAGTCATGTTGGACATATGTGCTTTCCATGATCATTAGATTGTGCTGAGCTTTTCTCCTGTACAGTGTTTAGCACAGTCTGTAATTTTATAATATAATTTTAAACCACTCAGAAAACAGTCTCTCTTCCTGTTCTTCAGCAAAATCATGCTCCAGATAACACGTAACCAAAAGTAAAGTTTGGAATAATTCTTCATCTTGCTTTAATATAAGACTGAATTGTCACTAAGCTTTGCTGCTTTTGCATCAGAAATCAAATTAAACAATATTTTCTAGTCCATCCAGGAAAAAAGCTGTTTTTCCCTTCCTTTATGCTGCAGGCATCCAGAAATGACAGGATATTGGGTCTGTGGGCTTGCCTAAACTAACGTCACATCTAAGAACTGAGGAAGGCATCAGGAAACAGTTATCTGAGTGAAACCAGACATAACAGAGATCACTTTCTGAAATATAGTGTCAGCTAAAAAGTCTGCTAAGAAAATTGTGCCTTGGTGATGCTTCTATTTTGCTGACCAGGTGCATACCAACGAAGATCAAAGATATCTTGGCACTCTGGAAAGAGTTACTGCAAATAAAGCTCATCCATCAAATCCAATACAGTTTAAGCCAGTTGGCACTGGGACATGTAGACAAGGTACAAGACAGCAGGGAACTGGTGTTTTACAGGTGCAAGACAAGTACAGTAATCACAGGTTCAGTGAGTTTGTGACAGGCACACTCACAAAGTGTGAACAAATGCCATGGGCAGGTATCTAAGTCTGGTGCTATCATTATTTTATTTTATTTACATATAAATGTAAAAATACTTCTGACCTATAAAATCTATTTATATCTAGTCCTTGTACTTTTACTTTCTTATCAGACCTTCTCTGGCTGGCTTACCTTGGCCAGTTTGTGATACCATATCTGAAATTAAGTCATAGTCCTATCATCAGAATGATAGATGACCATCTGTGGATTGTGAGACTGAAGATATCAGCCTCATCCACATTCTGTTGAAGTATAAAAAGTTCCTTCCATTCATTTGAATGAATTTTTGAAAAGTTGTATGCATTTTAAATATACCGAAGCAAAATTTTCTTTTACACTATGTTCTATAGAATCTGTCACAGAGTCTGCAGGTGAGACAAGTGAACAGTATCATGTAAAGGAAGCTTAAACTCAGGCTGTCAATACTGAATACTCACAGTAGAGTGTCCAGTCTAATCCAAAGATCAAGATAGTATGAATAAGTTGAATAAAACTTTGGGGACATCCTAAAAAAAAAAATAATTAGTTTATTAAGAACATTTTTTAATTTTTTTCTAAGAAAATGTTAGCTTATCTTTAATAAATCTACCAATGTGCAGTATGTTTTCTTGTATCTGTGGAAGTAATTATGTATTGAAGCATGTTATATATGCTTAATGGGAATGTATATTTGTGTATTAACTTGTCTTTGGTTCATAATAGAGTATATATTTCCATTCTGTAAAGTGATATATTTTCTGCTTTAATCTTTGAAGTCTTTTCATCACTTGAGCCAACAGCTGATGGAAAATGAAATTAATTCTTCTCTGAGAAACTTATTTTAACTGCTAAATAATCTGATCTATTTAGCAGTATTTTAATAATGTTTAAATGAATCTCACTGAAACTTTTTAAAAATTGTTTTACCTTGGTCACAACAACCTCAGGCAATGCTACAGGCTTGGGGAAGGGTGGCTGGAAAGCTGCCCAGGGGATAAGGACCTGGGAGTGCTGGTTGACACCCAGCTGAATATGAGCCAGAAGTGTGCCCAAGTGGCTAAGAAGGCCAACAGCATCCTGGCCTGTATCAGAAATATTGTGGCCAGCAGGAGAAGGGAAGTGATTGTGCCCCTGCACTTGGCACTGGTGAGGCTGCACCTCGAGTACTGTGTTCAGTTCTGGGCCCCTCATTATAATAAAGAGAGGCTGAGGGAATTGGGATTGTTTAGCTTGAAGAGGGGGCTGAAGGGAGACATTATTGCTCTTTACAACTACCTGAAAGGAGTTTGTAGACAGGTGGGTTCAGTCTCTTCTCTCAAGTAAATAACCTGAAGAAATGGCCTGGAGTTGCACCAGGGGAGGCTTAGACTAGATATTAGGATGAATTTATTTAATGACAGAGTAGTCAGATGCTGGAATGGGCTGCCCAGGGAGATGGTGGAGTCACCATCCCTAGAGGTATTCATAAAACATGTAGATGAGGAATTTAAGGTCATGGTCTAGTGGAATGTTGAGGTGTTTTGTTTTGTTTTGGGTTTCTTGGTCTTTTTTGGGTTGATGGTTGGACGCGGTGATCTCAGAGGCCTTTTGAAACTGTGACAGTTCTGTGACTGCAAATGACTGGTTCACATACGAGAAACAATATATTCTGATTTCAAAACCTGACTGTTAACGCTAAACAAATCCAGAAAGAATTACAGTTTGGATGAATTTGCTGAGTGTAGACAGACAAATTTAATACAAAATTTGGACATATATCACAGTTACAGAAACTGGCATAAATCTTGTTTGCCTGACTTACCAAGAGTATTATTTATGGCAGACTTGCACAGCCAAAGTACTTCTTGAGCTTCTCTCAGTCAACACAGCAGTCAGCATCTCTTGGCACTCAGGCATTAAATGGTAGTACATGGAAAGGCATATTCCAAAAGACTTCCTGATCTAAATTATATTGAATCAACATGCAATTACAACATATTATGAAGCAAATCTAATGATATTGCAGAACATATAAGAAAGAACATACTGTAACCTATTGCAAAACTTAGAAAACAGGCAAAGACAGTAAATGATGGAACATCAAAGCATTTGTAACTAATGAAATGCATTGTGTCACCCTGCCTGTGCAAATTATAGGTGAGCAGGACTATGTGCCATAGCAGCCTTGCTGACTTGTCCTAGCCCTAAAAGAGATCTGTGGCATTATCTGGGTCTCAGACTTCCACTTCCACTAATTGCTGGCACTGGTGGTATACGGCAGCAAGGATGAAAAGTCCAAAGGAGGAATTCACAGCAAATGGGAAGAGAATGACACAGCAGAGTGGTCCAATTTTGAGATTTCCCAGTGGCTTTCTCAATCAACAGTACGTCTTTGTTCTACTCACTATAGAGTCCTGCATTATTTCTTTGACTTCCCTTATTCATTCAGGTTCATTATCAACCTGTATGCATGATACAATCTTTCACAATACATGAGCTATGTATGTGGATGATTCATATTCACAGAGCTCAAAGCTTTTGCAGTTAATACTGAGTGATAAAATTTTACAAGAGAAAACACATTCTAACATATGTATGATGCATTTAAAATATCAGCATATCTGCGATTGTCTGAGCAGGTAACATAAAGATGTTTATCTCTGCCTATTTTGTTTTGACAAAGAAATCACAGTTATTTCACATTATGAAGTCTTCCACTCCTTTATAGAGAAGCATACAGAAAAGTATGTTATAATTTATATATTCTGACACCCTCTTATTAAGGGTCATATCACATATGTATGATAGCAGAAAAATAATCAGTCCTGATAGGGAAAACTGTAATAATCTTCACATTTTATGCTATACCACTCAGTAGAGTATGATTTTGAGAACAACAGAAAATCATTATCCTGTCAACATGACAAAAGAGAAATTAAATTTCTTTACCTAGAGTACTTGGACTGACAATTTGTCAGAACTGTTTTTCCTGATCCAAAAATGAGAAGATTGTAGATCATCAAATAGTCTTTGAATTTTCTGACCTTAAATTACCTCCCTATATGTGATTTTTGGTAGTAGCAAATTAGGACATAAACAATTGCATTCATTATGAGGAGCTAAATTTATTTATTTCTCCAAATCTTCCTATATTTGGCATGGCTTTACTGCATACGATGATATTCATATCAAAGTTGGTAAATTTCCAAGTAACACAGTTTATAAATATATTTACATAGATAAAATATTCTACCTCCTTTTTGGTAAATGAACTTTCCCTTTCTTCCATATTCAAGATGTAGAATTAGGTCTATTTCCACTGAAATATATTGTCTTTATTTTTGTATGCCTGCATAACTTCAGGCATTACATAAAAAGAGGACCAAGGACTTTAGTATAACATATTATAATAACAAAGACCTGATTTGCAAAAAATCCAAAAAGCTTGTATTTTCCCAGTTTACTTGGCAAAATTACTTGAGTAGTCAGGAAACTGTAATAATGTATTGTCAAGACTTTCTTTAAATGTTTGTCTATTTAAGCTATTACAAAAACCTAACATCAATTTGGAAAATGTAAATACAATTTCCAAATAACAATTTGGCAAGCTACCTGTGGCATCTATTGGCAAACCACAATGTTCAGGAAGAGGAACGTAAAAGTAAAATACAGAAGATTAAGTTGATGGGTATATTAGGAGATCACAAGCCAGGTATGAGCCAATTGCAAGTTTTTATTTTAATTAGGGCTTTATACAAAACAGTATTATGATGCTCATAAAGGATTCAAAATTATTATATAGGAAAAAAAAAAAGCAGTCATTGCATATATTGGGAGGTGAATTCTCAGCCCTGAAATTTCCTCCATAGTGTATAAAAAGTGGAAACATGAAAGAGCACATTAGGATTCCCTGTGTTCCAGGCTTTGCCCAAAGCACATCTAACTGAGGCATACTATCAAGATACGCCAACCGGAGCAAGCAAACAAAAAGCATGACACAACTAGGAGGCTCAGTCCTACTGTTTAGTTACAGACAATTTAATAAAGCCTGCAGAGGATGCATAGAATGGAAAACATCTGTGTCCACTGATATATTTAGACTGGTCTGGCATTTAAAACAAGTATCTCAGACTATGAAAACACCAGGGAATTATATGAAAAAAGATTCTCACTAAGGAATAGCTTGCAATATTAGAGGCAGACTTCAGGATCATTATCACCTACATTTGTATCTCCATCTTAGGTACTTACACTGGCAGCTTAGTATTCTTTGTAGGCAATGAAATAAAAAGTCACTTTTACAGGACAAATAAGATTGTCATTGCATAGGGAAACTAACATCTGATATGGTATCTAAGTAAGTTGATTAGGACAAGCTGGTCTGAATATGCCTGATGTTGGGCACATTTGCTACAGCTAGAAGTTGGCTCCATATAAATATAGGGAGCAATGATTTTCCACAGGATTTCTAAGCGGACTAACTGAAGATGTGTACCTGTATTGTAATATGTGAGGTGCACCAGTTAAGTATGTATATAGAATATGCAATCCTTACAAAACCAGCTCTTGAGAGTCAGGCTAGGCAAGGCATGTTAACTTTTTGGGGGGCTAGGCTCTCCTGCTTCTTAAAAGTAAACCTGATTATCAATTCCAACACATACTGTAGAGAAGCAAGAGTCTTCTGACAAAGCTGTGCTTATAAATAGCAGATGTTGAGAGCCACCTGGACACTGGATAATCTTCTTTCTTGATGTTAAGTTTGTGTAGTCCTAAGAATGGAACTAAGCCTTATATATTAAGATTTTACTGAATATGAACATTTACTCAAAGTTGGAAAAGAAGAAATAGCAATCACTGACTGTAAACTACCGCAGTATGGAAATAAATTACATTTGTCATATGACATTTCCTCTTTTTCATTGCTTTCTGACTATGGATTATATTACACTACTGGCCAGGCACAGTAAATGAGGACTGAGTTTCCTCTGAGACACTGAATTGGAGAAGTATGCCCAGATGCTGGTGCAGGAGGCTGTGTTGATTCACTGGAACTCTGATGCCCCAAAGGGACCTTGCAGAAGTAACTAAAATGTGTGTAAACCACTGTATGAAAAACTATCACTCCCATCAACACAGTCAAATCCCAGTTTATTCTCCTAAGCATCTGACAGCAAAGATAATCCATTTCTGTCAGCTCAAAAAATCCTGCAGCTGTCACCAGGAGCTGGATCAGGCTCAGTGCCCAGCTAAGGAATTTGATGCAGAGAGCCTGTATTATATTTGTAGTTGTAAGCATAATCTTATTTTCTGCCCCCAAACCAAAAGTCCACTTGCATGGAATTTCAGCAGTCTCAGAGCAAAGCTATGCCCTAGCTTTCCTGTTTTGCCAGGCTGGCACTACAATTCAGTGATGGGCAGTGCTCCAACTACAATGCTACTACAGCAGGTTTAAGGGATTGCCACACATTACAGTAATTCAATGCATGCCCATGTTACTGCCTGAATCAGAAGTGGGAGCAAGGAAATTCTTGTTGCTGTAGGTCTCTTGCATGCTCAGTTCTGCTTAACAACCAAGTGTTGCTCCATTCCTGACAGGATTTACTCTAGAGAAGGAGGACATCAGTGTCTCATTAAAGCAATGGGGGTTTTAAATTCTCACAAAATTTATTATGAAGCAGCTTACACTCCACAACATAACATATCACTTTGTAAGTGCAATAGCTTCTCAGACTTGCTTGTTGGAGCTGTCTGTACAAATTATTTTAATGACAAAAGGCAAAGAAAATGAAGGGGAAAAAAACAGTCATTGTCTTTATGTGATTATAACAAGTGTTCCACAGTCTGTGACAGGAAGTGGCTTTCTATCAACCAAGCATTCAAACACAACTAATGAAAAATATTATTAATCATCATCACTTTTGATATTGCTAGGCAAACAGGACAATGTTGTTTGTGTTCCAGAACACCCACAGTCTATAACAGACAGAAGTGTTTCTACCTTCATTACTTTTACTATTACTTAAGCACCTAACAAGAAGATCCAGCTTTTATAAGACCAGTGTAAATATAAGTTAAAAAAGTTTGAGCTCATTTCTAATATAATTAAATAAATGGAGAAACTGTATTTTTTTCTTGGTTTGTCAGTTTTCTCAACTGACAGACCTCTTGTCGTCTCTAGTCTTTGATAGTATCTTTCATGTTCTACTAGGCTTCTACTTTAAAGCTGGCTTAAAAAAACCCCCTGTAAATCTAGAACAACAGGTCAAGCAGACATATACATTTGACAGAGAAATAAAAAAGATTTGTTTTCTTCAGTATCATCACCTATGATGTCAAAGGACGAGTATCCATATCTTATGCAAGGTTGTTTTGCCTATCGTCTGAAGACTTTACACGGAGAACTGTACATGTTATTTAGTATGCTGTATGCAAGCCCATGCTGTTAGATTTGAATCTAAAATAGCTTCATTATTGAAGATATTCTTTGAATTGACAACTTCATCAGACAGCTATGATGTATTCTCAGAACAAAACGTGTGAATGTATAGGACATGAATTCCATGTGTCCAAAGGGCAAGCCTGTAGTCTTCTCTGTGTTAAGGATGGAATTCTGCATTCTTGGATTAGAGCTTCCTGCTCAACTATATCCTTTTATCCAAACAGTATTAGTCTTGTAGTGTTGATTTAAGCCCTGGGAGATCTTTTTTTCGGAGCTTTATGAAGAGCAAATATGCTTGTATTCATTTTTTTTTGCTTTCAGGTGATTGCTAAATTGGCTATTTTGAAGTTTCATCTTGGCATTTTCACAGGACTGCTCACAGAATTTGAAGATCTAATGAACTGTGATTAAAATTTTCCCATGCCATGATTTTCTAATTAGTTAGATTAAAATGTAGTTGTATTCATCATTTCACAAGTTGAACTTGCTGACTGCAAATATTGTGTAATCACCAGATCAGATGATAATTTAAAATCTTAGTTAGTCAGCTGATTTACATTGCTGCTATGTATTGACATTTTTTGTCAATGTATCTGTGCCAATTTAATACTGCCAGATGATTTGGCTCCACTAGTGGTATATTTTTGTCTTTCATCTTTTTAGGAAATTCAGACATCAGGTGCACTCAAGATGTAAAGTTGCAATGAAAATGAAGTACTGGACTAAGTACGTAATTGCTGAATATGTTCTGGTTTGCTGTTTTTCATTGAGACTAAATTACAAATATATTCAAAGTGATAACATTATTTTTACTATATTTAGCACATTGCTTTTGTTAAACCAAGAAGCTCAGTCTGTCACAAATAAATCGTGATTAGTCATATTTTGCTAATGGAGAGCACAGCAAGTGTTCAGGTTTCACTAGTTCTTACTCATTTTTAAGTTAGGACTTGCTGAGCTATTTCATAGACTTCACTGTGTCCACTGCTTGGATCATCATCTAGTTTTTTCTGATATTAGGTCCTTATTATTTTTCTTGTCTAAAATTTTTCATTAGAGTGATAGTAGCAGAAAGATACAATTCTGTTATAAATTTCATCAATTATATGGCAACCTGATTTCATTCAGAAGAAAGGTAAAGTCATAATTACACAAGAAACTATACATGAGTGTCTTCACAAGGTGTATATTCAGTGTAGACTGGAGTATGTATGTTGCTTCAGCATATCCAAAGGCAAAGAGGTTCTATTTTTGCTTTAAAAATGCTTGGTATGTAAAGGTTGCCAAGCAGATGTTTGCGGATAAAACTGGACAAAGGAATTAAGAATGACATACAAAAGCAAAAAGAAAAAAGAAACAAAAGATTCAGCAGAGTAAAAAGAGAAATAAGTAACAAGAATTAAACAAAAAATACCATAATACAATCATTAAACATATTACCATTAGATATCATGTCAGATCACAGCCCTTAAATTAATTATGAATTATAAAAATCTGGTAGGAATATACATCATTATAATTTCATGAAGTACATAAAATTGCTACCATATATAAATGTACCTCCAGTAATCAAATGTTGAGCAATTAAGTATAGGGTGGAATAGAAAATCTTGTTTGAACATACAGAATGATAGTTATTTTCACTTGCCAATTATTAAAAATGTGTAACCTAGAGTAACTAAATAGAGAGGAGATGAAGGACAGATCTTAACTACTTTTCCCAGCATTAATTTGTGATATGATTGTAGCTGTACTAATCATGTGAAACTGCCATCATGCCTTCAACAATGCAATAAGTAAAGGCAAAATAATTGTGATTACTACCTTTTTTTATTATTATTATTAAAAGAGAGAACAAAAAGAAAATAAAAATGAAACAGTGAGAATGGAAGCAGACATACAGAAGTGTATTCGCCATTTTCCCTGTTTCTTTTAATTTGGACACTTTTTAGAGAGATCAGCTGTGAGAACATCTATTAGATACTGTATCTTAAAGTTAACAAAGTACCAAACATTTTATTCTCCAAACAGAGTGAGTCCTGTGTCATGGTACTAACCAATGTATGGGTAGAAAAACAAGTTTAGTAGTAGGCTGTTATTTTCTAATATAACTACACTAGTTACACTATAGGTGAGCAAAGACACAACTATTAATAATGTTATGAAATTTAAGGGAATATGTTATGAAATCTTATGAATTAAAAGGAATCTCCTGTTTCTAAGAAGCTGTTGAAGCAGCCATCTTGAAGCAAGAAAATAAAATCCTTTGCATTTGCTGTGATTACCAAGATCAATTTATGCCTCATTTCCAGGAATACATTGATTAATCAATAAATACGTATCAATACTTTAAAATAGGATTCAAAATTCCATCTACTCAAAATAATAAAATCTCTTGACAATGCTTTTGCACTTGAAGCCTTGGTGATACCACACTGCAAAAACCAGTAAGGCTGAGCAGTTAGTTTGTACTGTTGTTGCATTTTTCTTATTATTGCCCATGAAGTTTTGTAGTATGGGTTTGGTTGGCAGGGACCTTAAAGATCATCTAATTCCAAACCCCCTTGCATTGGGCAGGGACACATCCCACTAGACCAGGTTGCTCCAAGCCCCATCCATCGTGGCCTTGAATACACCCAGCAATGAACCACCTGTTCTAGTGTCTCAACACCCTCAGATTAAAGAACTTCCTCCTAATTTCTAATCTAAATCTACCCTCTTTCAGTTTGAAGCCATTACCCATTCTGTCATTACAAGCCCTTGTAAAATGTCCCTCTCCATCTTCCTTGTAGGCTTCCTTCAGATACTGGAAGGCCATAATAACATCTCCCTGGAACCTTCTCTTTAGGCTGAGCAACCCCAACTCACTAAGCCTATCCTTGTAAATACATTAAAAAAAATAGATGAGTTTAAGATGAAGTGCTCAGACAGCAGTCTCTCTCCTTTTGTGTCTTCCTTCATAGAGAAATACACCTTCTCTGTGTTGTCTCTGAAGTGAAATTTATGGTTTCTACTGGGGCATGGATGAACTCTGATAATCATCTTAGTAGTTTAAAGAGTCTCATACCTGCATTGGATGTGTGGGTAGTCCATTAGCATGTCTTGGGCCTGTACAGGTATATAATAATTTTTTTTTGGACATAAATTTCTTGGAATAGCAAATGAATATTTATTTCCTTTGAATAATTTATTTTCTGATATATTAAATTCTACCACAAAAGTTTACATTTTATCTTTTATTTGTATGAATAAACATAAGCCTTATGTAAAGATCTCTCAGACCTCAAAATAATAATTTTAATCTTCTTTGATTCTTAAAGGAAGTTTTAAAATATAAGTGATCATCAGTATTTAAAGTTCTTTTTGTCTTTGAATAATTAATTATTATAAAGTTAATAGCAAAATTTTTAAATTCCAGTGTATTTAAAAATACAGTCATTATCAGCTATGTCACAAAATTACCTTTCTGTATTTGTACATAAGTGGCTATCTGCAAAATACGGGTCTCAATCAGATATTATATGAAATTTGCAATAAAATGGTAAATATTTAAAAACAAAAGCATAGTCAATGAAAGCATTTAAGGAAAATAAAAACCATAAGAAATACTCTGCTGGGTCAAATAAATAGTCCATGTAGTTCAAAATCTGCTCTTAACAGTAGCAGCAGGAGATGTTATTTAGGGAGACTATTCAAGTCTGGCCACTAACCGCGATTTGCTCCTTTTATAACTCTCCATAACATCTGTACTAGGAACTCATACTAGTGGATACATAATCCCCATTTACAATCTTATCTTTCCTGAACTTGTCTAGACCCTTTTTGAACCTGCTCATACTCTGCCTCCATGAATGTCTGTGGTAGCAAGTTCCAGAAGTTGCTACCCACTACATTAAGAAGTGTTTTCTCTAGTCTGCTGCATCTTTTATCATTTATTGTGGCATTTAGTGAAAAACAGTTCTTCACTCACCTCATACGGCACTTTCATAGTTTTGCAAACCTTGTTAATGCCCCCTCAGCTTTTGTATTCTTCACACTGAAGGATTGCAGCTTTGTTAGCCTTCCCATAAAGTATCTGCTGAGCTTTTCTTGATCACTTTAGATGCCTTTCTCTGTACCTTTTTAGCTCCCATATGCCTTTCAGGAGTAAACACAAGATCTGCACACACTACAAAAGATGGAGATGCAGCAAGGGTTTACTAAGAGACAAAATAATTTATCTTATTCAAAGTGATGGCAAAATTTGTTGGCTGTTTCTTCACACTGAGCCAGTAATTTCAGAGAGCTGACAGTGATAACTGAGACTTCTTTCCTGAGCTGTAATTACCATTTCTACAATCAGCAAACCATAGCCACAGTTTAAATTATTGAAACTCATCTGCTATCTTTTTATCCATAGAATTACTTTTGTGAGGTCTGTGTGAGTGCCTCACCATAATATCTACTCAAATCCTTTGCAGCATACTGTCATCTATAGATATGGAGATTGAGTTGTAGCTCCCCTTTGACCACCAATGAAGGCATCAAATAGAATTGGTGTCAGCAGTGATCTACAGAAAACTCCACTGTGACTATTCTTCAATTTAGCAAGTGATTTTTAAGCCCTTCCTTTCCTTTAGCATGTATAAAAAACCCTTCCCCCTTCCTATGGCAACTTAATTTCCCTAATAACCTTTGTCAATGAAGCTTGTCAAAGGCTTCTGAAAATCAAAGTATGTTATATCCACTGGACCTCCTTTGTGCATTTACCTTCTGACACTGTCATTGAACAGTAGCAGGTTACTGAGGCAGGATTTTCCCTTACAGAAGGCATGCTGACTTTCCCCAATAGACTATGTTAATCTGTATGTTCACTGGTCCTATTTCTCATCATTAACTTGACAATTCACCAGGGAGAAAACCAGACTCATCCATCTGTAGTTGCAAACCCTTCAAGAGCCCTTTCTGCAAATGGAACTTCTATTGGCAGCCTTCCAGTCCTCTAGTGTAGCAGCAATTTTTAATGACAAGTTATGCACTTTGGCCAGATGTTCTACAACTTCTAATCTGGATTCCTTCAACACTCCAATGTGAGTGCCATTAAGTCCTAGTTATCTATTAACATCTAATTTACCAGGTTTTTCTAATTAATTACTTCAAAATGATCTTAAGTTTTGTGAGAAAAACTTTGCCTTTCAGCTTTCATATGAGCTAGAAATAAGAATCTTATGTAAAAAAAAAGTCACAAATGTTCTCCCTAATATTAAATAAAAATTTATTTAGAGCTTTTTCTTAAAAAACCCAACTTTTAATGAATTGGTAATAAAGTTTAAAATTAAAGTTTTTGTTTGAGTAAGGAATAGGTATAAAATAAAGCTGTATTTAGGACTAAGTATTGCTTCTGTTGTGTTGTATAACTGATAATATGCAGGATTTTTTCTGAAACACCAAAACTCCTAAATTACTTTACAAGCTTTGCTACAAAGTGCAGAAGGTGCTATGTTCTATAACATTATACGATAATAGCTTCTTTTTAGACCAAATTATTCCTGCATCTACAACCTGTAATTTAAGTACACATAAAACTCACTGTTAAAGATGCTTATTAAATATTTTCTACAAAAAGCAGAGATAACAGTAACTAGTATATCCACATGTTAAAGACAAGTAAAGGATCTAATGTTTTTTTCGGGACTGACTGACAAAACAGAAATTCAGGTACCAAACATGCCCACAGAAGCAACAACCTCTTTGATCCATTTAAGGTCTGTTACTAGTTTAATCAGATGCAGACGTGTCCTTGGCATTTCTGTGACTACCATGCTTTATTACATCTTGAGTAAAATCAATTTACAACATACTTTTTCTCCTCAAAGAAAATTATACCATTATTTTCCAAGTGTTAAAATAAAAGAATAAATCTTCTACTTAAAATTCTACAAATATTATATAGTAAATTAATTTAAATAAGGTATTTGAATACATACCTGTTACATATAAGGTACAT
>JANHGN010003592.1:28654-47319 GCA_024605025.1 Megaceryle maxima | reverse complement strand
ACCTGTTACATATAAGGTACATGTGGCATATCTTACAGATGTTATTTATTTTATATAAATAAGATATAATAAATTTATTCTTAAAATTAATAGGTTTTGTATCTATATTAAGGTTTTCTGCCTTTGATATGTTTACTGTAACAAAATTTGTGTTTCAGAAAAGTCCCACCAACTGCTATACTACGGGTACACTGAGTCGACAGAAGATGCTGTATTAAAGTGAAGAAAAGTAAGGATTAATTTGCTGAATACAGTCTCAGCTTTCTTATGATCTAGTATCATCATCACTGAAATAATTTGAAACACTCATAAGAATTTCACGGCATTTTAAAACAGGCCCCAGGCAACTCATTGATGCTTCTTTGACTCCACTTAGAGTTTTTTCTAATGTCAGAAGAGTGTAAGAAATGTCTAACTAGAGCAGACTAATTGTTCCATCTTGTTCACTACTTTGTATCCAGCTAATGACAGGTTTTGAAGGAAAGTAGAAAGCATTTGGTTGTATAATGCTGTGATGAACACTCTTGTTTCTGTGCAAGGGGAGAAATATATTCCTTAAATTCTCATGATTGACAGATCTTCTTATTATCCTAGCTGCTGCTACTGCAAGTGTTATCCTGTTGAGCTTCATTTTTAATCAGCTTTTGCATCTGTCAGAATAATAGCCAGTGCCACTCAATTTCATAGGTTAATTAAATGTTGGGCACAATAATTTATTAGCTTTTCCAGATTCCCTTTCTGGGTTATTAACTACACTGACTATAAGCAAATGTATAGCAAAGGCAACTTTATTTGTTCAGAGGCAGAAACAGCTAAAATAATTAATTCATCATTAGCCAAACTGATGTTAATGGAGCCACACTAATTCACACACTCAGGGTCAAGATCATACTCAATTCATACTTCATTTACTGATTTTTCCAGTCTACCAGGATGTACTGTATTGATGATAGGAGGGCTAATACCACTTTTCTTGAGATGAATCCTGAATGGGATGTACATTTGCAAGAGCAAATGTGGGGGGTTTTTTCAAGAAAAAATGTTGCATGTAGTTATTTTTTAATTTATGAATGTCTTTACTCTGGGAACTGACAACTTTGACATTTCCTGTGGCTTAAAGGAGGAGCACGTATTTATAGCTCTGTGAGTTTGCACAAGACACATTGTTTCTGTCACAAATTTCTTGCCTAAATATGTACTCTATATAAGACTGCAGTAAGACTATTGTTTGATTGTTAATGTTTGCTTTTGGCCTTCCCACATACATTAAATATGTCTATCTTTTTATCAGTGTCAGTTAATTTGTATTTTCCAAAAGTGAAACTGGAAATATAAAAACAAAACAAAACAAAACAATTTGTATTCTAGGCTGAAATAAGTAGTTCTAATCTTTGTCGAGCCTTCAGAAAAAATAGGCAAACACAGACGCAGAAGTAAGATAGGAAGCATGATTTCTTTGCACAATATTCTGCTGAATTAATGGAGGATGAAAGACAAAAACAAGGTTCTGTTCTTGAGCAGACTTGTAAGAGTCATGTGAATCCAGGGTTGAATAGAGACTCTAGTTCATAAGAAGTAGAAACTCTTGCATAAATATTTGACCAAATTCTGGAAAACTAATACTAAACCAGTAATTGTTAATATCTGCCCAAATTACTTCTTTTTTTCTTAGTTTCTGTAAAAACAGAATAATTTAACAGACATAAGAAATTTTGATTGGAATTTGCACTGTAACAAGAGGAAAGACTTCCTGTTCCTGTGTCCCCACTCCCTTCTCTCTGATAATTTTGTGAATGGGTTCTTGATAGTTTTATGATGGAGATACTACTATTCTCTTAAAAACTGTTAAATTGTGCTAGTAACATATTTCAGCATGACAATATAAGCAGGTAGCATGATGAATCATCCAATGGCAAGTCAAGCCTCAGAATCTGAAAAAGACAAATCTCACTAAAAAGCACCATGACAAGATGTTTTCCAATCAAGAGGCCTTCAGTGCACTTAAAGCTTAGAAGACGTTCGGCAGGAATATTCATACCCCCTGAGTCTTCTTTAGGGTATTTTGATATTGTTCATATTCACTTGATCTATTAATGGCTCTGTTTCGGGACTGCCATCATTTACTTATGAAAGCTCTCTCCTGACACTTAAAACCATAGAGGTGAAAGAAAGAATCAATTTTACATATCTTTTCTATTAAGTAAAATACAGTGTCAGTTGAGATAAAAATGCCTTCTAAATAAATAGTAACTGCACAGCATCATTACTGATGTGTGGGGGGGTTTTTTTGTTTTGTTTTCTTGGTTTTTTTGTCTGGGTTTACTTCAAGCATCAACTGATTCAGCTGCATCACAAGCAAAAGAAACACCGTTTTAAATTGCTCTCTCCCTTTTATGAAAGAGGAAGAAAAGAAGCATTTGAGCTCCATGGCTCAGCATTAGAAGCATTCTCGATCAAATTAATCTGAGGCTCTAGAAGTTAACAAATCCTAGTTAAAAGTGATTTTAAAATATCAGATTGAATAAATAACTAAATAAATAAATCATAAGAGCAAACATGACATCTTTATCTAGGCTTGGAATATGTGATAAGGTTTTAAACAGTTTTGCTGTTCTGAAATCACACATTTGTATTGAGGCTAAACCCTGCGTTACAAAAGCACAATACTGTTTTCTATTGGGCAAATGTCATTTCCTCTCTTCTGTTAAATGAACCTGTGCTATTCAAGCATGTAGCCATTAGAGGTCACTATTAACAGGGGAATGCAAGATAGTTGGAGTACGGAGAGAGAGGGTTAATGTGGGGCTGCGCGGCCCCAGCGGGCTGGCCTCTGGGCTGCGGGTGCGGAGCGAGTCCCGCAGCTGCGAGGAGGCCAAGCATGGTCCCTCCCAGCGCCGGGGCTGCCAGCACCCGCGGGGGCTCCGGGGACTCGAAGCCACCTCCACCCACTGCACCATTCGCCTGTTAGGTGGGGAGTTATTTTAGTATAAATAGAAAAAAAGGAATTTACTCCCAGTACTCCATTTGGATCAACCTTTTCACTGTACTCTCAAAAACTGCCTTTGTGGTTATATCTGAACAAATTGACACAGGCAGGGGTGCAGCAAGGATGAGTTCCTGTCGGTTTGTATTGTTTATTCTTCTACTTTCTCGTATTTAATATTTGAATTTTGGAGGATTTTAACTACGCACGAGTCAGACGGTTGCTGTTCTCTGTGAATTTGCACAGTTTGTGCAATCTGTGAGGTTAGGAATATTGCTGCTTGGAAAGAACAAAACAAAACAAAACAAACGCAAAAACAAACAAAAAAAAAAAAGAAAAAAGTGGGGAGAGGAGAGCAGGGAAAGAAAAAAGCAGTTGGAGGCTGAAGTAACAAAGAACTCATCTTTAGTACTTTATGCAGCTGAAGAGGAGGTAGAGGGGACCTCCTTTACCATTAACATTACTAAAGTATTTTAACACTAAAGGCAATCTGTCATTTTGTGTAAATTCTCTTCTGCTTCTATAAACACAGCCGTAATCAATTAAAGACCTACTTGTGAAGGAGCTATTGTGTGCAGTTCCATTCAGACATTGCTGAGTTGTCTTTTAGACAGCCTGTGGGGAAACACTGGTAAGGTGATGGGAAAGTTCAAAGTGCCTAACTTTTCAATGTGGATTTTGTTATTGAGACTTTTTTCTCTCTCATTTTTTTCCATATTGCTTATTGTAGCCAGGGTGAAAAATGGGTGATATCTCGCTATGCATTTAACATTTATAACATATTCTGCTTGGGAGGTTCTGCAAATTTTTTAAATGATTCACTAATGTAATTCCTTGGGGGATTTACGCAGGCTAGCAAGTCAATTCCTAGTTTAAAACTGCAGAAACAGCAAACAAAACCAGTAGAAATTATACATACATACATGTATATATACATATGTGGAATTGTGCACATGGACTCAGTGCCTAACACGTGACACCAGTCCAATGCAATTTTGTGCAGTGAAATAGAACCTGATTTACAGTAGTGTGAAGATAAGAATAAATTTCTGTCTGACACAAGCCCTTCAGAAAGTCAGAGTTCAATTTCATATTGACAGAAACAGTCAAATAAATCATTCCAATGACTCAAATTAGTTTATTTTTTATTATCTTTCTATTTCACTTGATCACCTGTGCCTTCAAACTCTGTGAATGTTACCAATCTTTGCTGAATCAACCAAAATAAACAAAGAAATGTGAACTTAACCTTGGTTATTTTATTCTCTTTCATTTTTCTCAATGAAGGAAAAGCTAAGGTTAAACAGAAAAGTATGTATAACGAGACTCAATTCTTACTCTTGTTTTATTAGCTTTTTTCCCCCTGAAAAAATCTAGGGAGGACAGAAAAACTGAAATACAAATGGAGGTTTTTTGTTTTTTGGTTTTGTTTTTTTTTCACATTTTTTTGTGGTTGCATTAAAAAGAAAGGTAGTGAAAAGTTAAAAATAGGTCCTATTAAAAAAAAAAGTGTAAAACAAGTGGATAGAGATTTAGAGATACTTGTGGGGACAGACCAAAAAAAAAAAAAAAAGAAGAGGCAGATCATACCTATAGAATCTGGATTTCACTGGGCTTTTTGATGTATTTACTTTTGGATCCATTGCCAATCTGACATTGCGTAGTCAGGTAGGAGTAAGATCCTCACAGAAAAATATATCTGTATCACTCTCTGGAAATTTATAAGCACACTGCCTGGGGACTCAAGAATGACAGTGCCTTTTTTCAAGAAAACTCACTTAAAATTATCATTAGACCAAGGAGTCTTTTGGCATAGTGTAAATTATTTTGAAGGGATGGTGAAAAAAAAAGAAGAAAAGTATGAAGATCATGAAGAAATTATCTTTCTTAAAAATGTAGTGAAAAATCATAGATTATGACAAACACTTCTCTTACAGTGCCTTAGCATTTACCAGTTAAAAGGAAAATGAACAGTAGCTTTTTCTGGGGCAGACTGAAACTCAGTCGTGTGCTATATTGGTGCTAGCCAGCAAACTTTCTAAACTTCATTTTTCTTTGAATGACAGCTTTTTGGAAGTTATACAGGAGAACCTTGGTGCATATACCAGGCACTTTGTAGATGAGTCAGGACACCTTAACTAAATCCATTCATTACCCTGTACCCACTGGGACAGGCAAAAGCTGCCAATTTGATGTTGGTAACGTGGATGCTGCATTAGGGAACTGGCTAAGCCTGCCAGAATTCATTCCTGAACTTTAGCAGCCACAAAAGAGTATTTCTCTGTCATCTGTAATTGATTCAGAGCCAGGTCCCAAAAGGACAAGCTTCCTTTTGTGTGCCATCTATACCAGGGTCTAAGGACACACAGTGCTACAACTCCTCTTTTTTTCTTTTTTTTTAGCTAGATCATGAGAAACATCTTTAAAAAGAAATAAAATCCAAAATATCACAAATTATACTCCTGAGCTTTCTGAGATACATTATTTATTAGCTTTATTATTACATTCTGGTCCATACCATACTTTCAGAAAACAGTCACAGTCAGTTTATTATAATCTTAGTATTTAATGTCAATAGAGTGTTACCATTTGGAAATTAAATGAAGTCTGAAGCTAAAACAGAGACAAAAAGCATTTGTACAAAAAATAAAATTTCCACCGCTTAGGCTCACTAAGCACAGTACTTATTATCATCAGTTCATATTCAGGTCATATTCCTCTTTCCTTTGAAAAACAGGTTGAAAAACTTTTTTAAGACCTCACCCATCTTTCCCTTACCCATCTGGTTACACATTTACTAATACTATTCATCATTACTTTGTGTTTCATATTTGCATGTTCTGCAGCTACTCTGTGATGCATTAAAGACCTCATGATAGTAGATTAAATACTCCTAATACGGATTATGAAATGTTATACACCTTATTAGCATCACCAGTCCATCCTGGCAACATTCTCAACTCATTCTGTAGAAAACATCAATAACAGAAATTTAACATGTAGGAGGACTTTTAGATAGTAAAACTGTTGGCCAGTCCCAATATATTCTTGTAAAAGTGGTTTGCATATATGCTTGTTTCAAGTGGTTTTAAAAGTACCAGAGTATTCTCACAGCTTCTATTCCCAGTTTTTACGCTAGTGTGACTTTTAATTTGTTGAAGCAGACATCATCTGTCTGAACTTGAATACATTCACTCTACCTTTTCCTTGTATTCAAGTACAAGTATATTCTATTAAAAATGTTTTTCAAAATGCTCATTAAAAATACAGGCTTATTCACATGAAAGCACACAAGTGCTGTAAATGCTTAGGATAGAGACAAGAACAGAGAAACCTGTGTGTGGAGGGCTACTCATAGTTCAAACCCAACGGTTTTAGCGGTGAAGCCTGCCTTCTCCTTCCCACCCACTCAGCAGGGGTAAGCAAAAGAACCCAGAAAGGGTGAGGCCCAGTCACTATAAATGTTCAGATGTTTAATGAATGTGCCATAGCTTTCACCTACTAACTGCAAGGCCTTCTCAAGCAGACTCCAAATTCCTGCTGAAATGAAGACTTTCTTTCCTAGACTAGGGCTGGCATTCCTGGGAAACAATGGCCCTTTTCAAGTCGTCTCTGAAATTTCACAGGTGAAGGGAACAGGGCAGTCATTTGATCCATCACAAGGAGCCTGTTAGCATTTTAAAAAGTGAGGATAGAGTCTATCATGGAAGCAGTGGCAAAATCTGGTTAGTGACAGAAAAAGGCAACCTAGACCCACAGCTCAGGAGACTTGTGTGAAGCATAAATTTGTCTACACAGTGCACAGAGCTCAGGAGACAGGTCTCCAAGTTTTATCATAAGCTTCAGAACAGTGACTTGTATATTTCCTTTAGCCAGAACTTCACTTTGGGACAGTACAAATTAAAGGAAGCCATTGTTGTGATATAGTATTGTATATGGAGAACACTTACAAGTAAAATATGAATTCAGACTTTTGAAGTATCTTTAGTGGCCTTATTTCAGAAAGACAAGCATATCATAGTAATTCCAGTTGACTGGTTGTATAACAATGATGTCAAATTAATTATAAAACATTCAGAAGTATATTTAGAAAACTTTGGAATGGGATGCTATGAGTGCTACCTGTTCATTGATAACACAATGCACTCGGAGCATAAAAAGATCGGACTTGCAGATCTTCACTGCAAACATCCAAATAAAACATGCTAATGGGACACAAGGGCTCTCAGTTCTCTGAAGAGAATTTCAGAATGACAGAAGCCTCACAGATTATTTGAGGGATAGGAGGTAAATATTCAGAATTAGGAGTTCTTAAGCCAGAATATGTCACCAATTCATGTCATAGGAGATTATTTTCTTCCCCTAGTTAAAAAATAGTAATAAAAAAACTCTCCCAACTCACTTTAATTTAGCAATTGTTATACTGAGAAGTATTTTACCTCTAAAATTCATAGAATTTACGCACTCTCTGCCTACAGCATATCATAGGGAATATTATGCTTATTGATCTTTTTAGGAGAACGTGAAACTCATGAAAGAGTTCAAATTTGAACTACTCTCTGAGAGCAAAACTGAGTGAATTAACCAGATCATTTGCTAAGTAAAAGTACCAGCAAGGGGGCAATGCTTGAGACGAGCTAAAATAATGACTGGGTAGTAAGAGGAAAATATTTCATATATGCCTCTGACTAACTCATCCAGGCAGGGGAAAGTTGCCTTGGTTTTATTCAATATTTATTTCCTAGTATTACAAGGGTAAACTTGCTTCACCGTTTCCTTTATTTTGTCTTTATACCAGAATGAAGCCTAGTGTTTCATTGCTTTCCTCCCATTAAAAATCCAGTTTATTTGGGATCCAACTAATCTGCCTGGAAGCAGATTCTTGTTTAACATTTTTAGTAAGAATCAATGAAGAACCACAGTTTTTGTAAAAAAAAAACCAAAAAACAAAACAAAAAAAAAAACAACCAAAAAAAAACCAAAACCAAACACCCAAAAAACAACAAAAAACAACCAAACAAACAAAAAAACCCCCAAAACAATTAGCTTAATTAAAAGCCATTTATACACCACAGCCAACCTGCATTTCCATCTTGAGTCCAATTTTTGCGCTTTGACACAATGAAGGTCTACCTTTTCATTTTTCCTATCCATGTCATTAACAGAATAATTCCCTTTTTTCCTCAGGGAAAAGTCAAGTTTTTAGGTAAGCTGATCAAGGAATAGTTAAAGAGAAAATCTGAGGCAGTTCTTGTGACTAAGAGGAGAAGCCATTACTTTGTGTTACTATAGGAATTAGGATCAGTTTTGTACTCAATTAGCAGATAATATTTTTTTCCATTTTAAGTCCATCTTGGTTTTATGACTTGGTTTTACAATTATTTATAGCCATTTCACTGAGATGCTCCCACCGAAGTGGACTGTAACCATGGACGAAAATGGAAGCAAAAGTTCTGTAATTTACTGTTTCCTATTTCCATCCTTCATTTCCTCTTATAGTGTACATGCAGATGGCATTTTTTGATTCTGTTAGGCAAAATAACTGGGGTAGAGATGTAAAAAATATACTTTTCAGTAAACATGGGATGGGCAAACTGCTCTACCTCATACCTGATGGTGTGTTAGAGTATTACTAGGCCTATGCTGCAAATACTCAGCAGCTATTTTGCTGTTGCGAGGATAAGAACAACATCATCTGTGGTCCTTACATTACCATTGCTGAATACCTGGACAATTATTATATTTGGACTTGTAGTCCTTTAGTTCTTCCCATCATACTTTGTCATTATGGGGGGAAAAAAAAAAAAAAAATCAATCTAGTTTAATAGGTAAAAATCACAGCCTGGGTTTCTTTCCCCATTACTGACAGCTGCCTCCACATCATTAGGTTTAGCAGCAGCATACTCAGAAGGCAGCCCTGAGAGAGACAGTCAGTGCAGGCAGGGTGAAGCACAGGGGGAAGCTGCCAAGGAATTGCTTCTTGGGTGAACAGGGAACAAGGGAGCTCTGGAATGTGGTCACAGGACTTGTGCTGAGGTGTTTTCCAAAGAAAGTGGGTCAGTCATGCCACCCTCACAAAGACTGGTGCAGACTCCCGCAGGGAGAAGATTGTTTTAGAGGGGCACTCCACCCATACTGGCAGAGAAACAGGGCTTATTGGCATAGGGATGGACTAGTTGGTGGTCAGCTCTCCTTGGGGCAAGTCTGACTGGAAAGGCTGGAAGCACTTCCAGAGGTACGTGAGGCAAAGAATGGTGTTAGAATACTGTTGTTTTGGGGGTTTTGTTATAGAATTTAATTTAATAACTATGATGTTGGGTAACACAAAGGGCTTTAGAATTACCTGAATAGCTCTTTTGGCAGCCTTGGTCTTGCTTTACCACAAAAAATCCTCAAAATCTTTCCATCATTGTCATACCTTGGAGTTCCCCTTCAGTTTTTCTGCAAGTCTTCTTTTTAATACTGAGTTTGAACTGTTGATGGCTTGTGACTCTGAAGAAAGCAGGAGTAGTACCTTACTATTTGGGGCATCATTAATCCCATTCAGTTCTTTTATTTGTACGTGTGGAAGTTGGTTTTTGCTCGTTTACTGGAACTCTGTCTCACCACACTGCTGTTTGAGTTGGCAGAATTATACTTTTCATTAGAACAAATGTACATCCAGAAACTGATGAAACAGAAATAGAAGGTTTGCTGTAGTCTACTCTTTTCAGGGAAAATAAACATCAGAGGATGCTTTGAAAAAATCCCATGATATATCCTCCTGATTAACAGCTAAAATCCTAATGGCTTCTTCTTATAGGCAAGACTAACGAGAAAGATTATGCTGAGTCTTGCTTAAAGGAACCTATCTATCTCTCTGTTTTTATTGTTTTTGTAGGTTCCCAGTACTTCAGAAGCATGGAATTGATTATATATCTTGCTTTAATGCTATGTGTTTCTGTAAGGATGATCAATTAGAGAATGAAATCCTAGAAAGCAAATTACTGCAAGAAGGTTTCCTTTTACTTTTCCCTCCTTTAAGAAATGGAAAAAAGAGGGTTTTGGTTTGTGTTGTGGTTTGTTTTGGTTTTTTATTTCCATAGAAGAAAGAAAAATATTTTTAAACACTGAAAAGGCTATGTTCAAAGTTTTGTAGGTTTTACAACTAGGAAGAGTAAGACAAATACCATCAGTTACATCAGTACTAACTTTGGGAGAATACATGGTCTATTAGTGTTCTTGGTGAGACAAACAATGCTTGTGCGTTAGCAGATACTTCAGATATTTTCCTTCACTGGTCTACCAAAAGCAACTATTCTGTCTTTTAAGTGCCAGCCACTGGAGATGGGCTAAATCTGTAGTAGCTGTTACCTGCATAGAGTACCAAAATAGCCACATGAAACCTCACCCACACAGAACCTCAAAACACCAGGGCTGAGTGTTTGCTGCTTAGACCTGAAATGTGTCCTCTCTTCCCTCCCACCCCAGCTCTTCCCAGCTCTTGGAGGAGTAAATAGGGGCATTCATACAACAGAGACAGAGAAAGAATTTTGAAAGTTAGAAAACCTCCCAGTATGTAATGATACCTCCTACAGTGCTAACCACCGTACTAAGGATGAAAAAGCTACAACCCTGCATGCACAAACTGGCATCCTTTTTTACTGTATATTACTTGTTATCCTTCTGTGAAGCTTAAAGTCAGTAGTAAAACTCCCACTGTATCTAGTTGCCATTAGGTTTCTCCAATCATGTTTAAGAGCTTAAATATACATAGGCATTTCTCAAACAGAGCACTATATATTCCATCACTACACTGCACTTTAATTGTCCCTTTCTCTTTATTATGTAATGTGTTACTCTAAAGGCTCTTTGGATCATGGGATAGTGTCTGCCTGCATTTGTATATAGGTAGAGTTAGGTCTAATGCAAACAACACTAACATTTTTAATAATACTGTCCTGCAGAAGACCATTATTCAACTCACATATGGGTTTGTTTGGGGTGGTGTAACATTTTGGCCATAAAAAAGCAGAAGAAGGTTCTGTTCACATCTTCCTACTGAGATACTTTAAAGCTTAAACTACTTTTCTATTTTTCCCTTACTTTTCCTCTCCCCATTCTTTCCTTCCTTTCCTCATTGGAAGCCATGCAAGAAATCAATGCTGATGATAGGGCAGGAAGCACAGTAATTATGGTCTTATTAATGTTTAGAAATTTTGCTAGGTACCTTCAGCTCTTACAAAATTGGATTCTAGATGATCTGTAGCAGAAAACACAGAAGTGTAGGTTTTGTTTCAGAGTCACTGGCAAAAACAATTGCTCTTCTTCAGAAAATATCTTTTGAGGCAAGTAATATTTGCACCCTCAGCAGCAGATTCTGTAATTGTGACCCCACATGGCAGTGGGTGGGAGAGGTAAGAAAATGTATGGTGTCTCCATGAGTGAGGGCTAAAAGAATAAAATAAAGTGCTAATTAACACAGAAGGGAGAAGAAGGGAAGGGAAATGCCTCCTTCCTGTCACAATCTCAGCATAGAACCAGAGTACATGGTACCAAGCATATATAGGTTTGCTTTTAATGACAGAACTTCATCAGGAGTGAGTGTTTTTGCTTTGTTGACATTCCCATTCAGATTTGCACTAATACCTAACAAGTGGATTTCTATCTCATGGGCCAGGTATGAAGCCTCACAAAACCAAACCCCTCAAAGAACAACAAAATGGAAACAAAAGGGGAGGGAGGGGGTAACATTTGTTAACTCTGACCATTTCGTAGCCCAAGGAAATGTTAGAATGTACATTACAACTACACCTTCCCTTGCATATAGGCCTACACAGAACTAGTAGGATGCAGCTGATCCACAGAGCAATTTTCACCACTTCCAAGCAAACAAATCAGAGTAAAATCCTCTTATCTCTCTACAAAAGTGAAAATACATTGACACTAAATGGCTTCAATAGAAATTCATTTGTACAGCTTACTAGCCTATTATGCCATTGTAAACACTATATATGTTTGTAAACCATAAATGCTGGAAGATAATATATATTACTGGGTCTGTGAACAAGATTCAGAATGAAAATAGGCTAATATAAGGTCTTTGTACTTTGTCTTCAGCTATGTCTGTTTTGATTTTCCTCTTTCTAAGATAACACACATTTGTCAGTGCACATGCACACATATGCATAAACACACGATGTGAGCGGATACTAAATAAACAGCCCTATAGAGAGGGAGTACAATATTTTACTGTCTGTAGAATGAAGCCCAATTTTATTGGCAGACTTCAATGATGCTAGACAATAAAACATTTGTAAGTTTTGCTGCAGACAGTCTGGCTGGCAGTTTAGCAGCTCTAATTTATTGTGAATAAATAATTTCCTGGAATCTCTGATGAGTCATTTTAATGCTCTGAAAAAAAAAAAAAAAAATCTGGCACACCGTTAAATTGTTTTTCTGTTGTTTTGAACCCAAAATACCTAAAATGAAAGAATTAAAAAAAAAAACCAAGAAACCAAAAACCCAAACAATTTTAAAGATAGTACTTTGTATATGTCAAATTTACCCGTCTCACACTGGTTTTACACATGAATCATTTGTGTTTCCTTCATCTTTATATTTAAAGGCATGCCAAATATCATCTGTTTGCAGTTTCTTTTTTTGTGTGTTATTTCTCAGGTCCAGTCAGAGAAACTGTCCACGTTAAGGAACTCCCATATTTCTGCAGACTATATTTAGAGTCTGTTTGTGTTTCTATCCTACCATAAATTGATTATTACTGGTAGCAAGATGGTGATCAGACCATTTTCAAAGGCAGTGTGTTCTTGAAGCAGAAACAGAAATTCAAAAAGGCAATGTAAAAACCAACTTCAGAATATGTTAGAAGCCAACTGTAAAAATATAGACTGAGTCAATTAGTTGATTCAGTTTTGCTGCCATCAGCAAAAAAAAAAAAAAAAAAGACGCTTTAGTTTCCAGAGTTGCTGAGTACATTTTTTCCATGAGGCACCTCACAGTTACTGCCAGTGGACTAATATATAAAGTATCTATTGCACTTTTATTCAATGCTTATTGCCTTAATGTATCTAAAAGATTCTGAATAAGAAACTGAACCAATAAAAGCAATACATTTTTATCACCAATAGCATCACTTTAGATATCTAAGATCATTCTAAGAGACTATACCACTTTTAGTTTTGTTGATGCTCAGCATAAATAATCTCCATACAATCCAGAAAAATATAATAAAGCTAAAAACTGGGCTGGTAATGGGGATTATAACAGAAAACACTGGGTAATTTTAGTTGTATGTCTCATTGCCTGTAATGTCCAAAATGCTTTCTACAGACAAGTATCACTGAGGAAACAACCTGTGAAACTGCAAGGTAAGTTTGTGAAGCAGAAAAGGGTTACACATACATTTTGTGGACTGGATAGCATCAAAAAGATAAATGCATATTTGAATAGTAGTTTGAAGTCACATGGCTATCTGTTGCCTTATAGTCACTTTCTCCTATTTGTTGCCTGTCTGTATAGAAAACTGTTTCCTAGTTCAAGTGCAAAACCAGCATTACTATCATTGACGCTCATCCAGCATGAAAGCCTTCAACACATTTGGATGAAAATGAGCAATAAACAGTAACAAGTCTTTTGCCTGTGCCCTAGTAGTATACCTGCCATTAGCTACTGCCACATCTATTACTTTCAGGTGGCACTAAGACTGCAAAAACTATTACAAATAACAAAAAGTCCTTCCTTCTGAGTGCAGAGAATCAGTCTCAGCCCCCACCAATGGTAGTACTCAAGTCCACTGAACAGCCTGGCTACGAGCACTACAAGCCATTAATTTCTGATTCATTTTTGTCTACCTCCACTCAACTTGTTTAATACTCTGTGAATTTGGTGAGACAGAGATGATAAAATTTTCTTATTAAAAAATTTGATTCAAATTTATTGAAGATTAGTCTCAGTCCTGCTGCTTTTAGGTTGCTCAAGCCTAGACACGGTATCTTTCCTCTGCTTTCCTAGCTGCTGAAATGAGATACTTTATGTCTTGAAATTTGCTTAGCAGTTTAGTATCTAGAAATGCAGAGTATAGACTTGTAAGAGTGACACAGGGTACATTTCCTAACTTACAGGGATTTTGAGAATCAGCATATGTACTACAAAATCCATATAGACTACACGATTCCTTACTTCAGTGTGTAAGGCAGGAATAACAAAATTCAACATGCAATACACACTGGCATTTACAAATGTTACCATTTCTTGCTTTCCAATGGTATGTTCTTCCACTGATTTCAGCACAACTTGAAGAATGGTGTAGTGCTGTATACTAACACTCCATAATTTTCACCCTTAAGGACAGTTTTCTGGACACAGTGAAGTAAAACTTTGTTATAAATTACATCTAATTTAAATTAAAGCCAGGATAAGAACACATATCACTCCAAGTATTCAAAATCCAAATATTCATACCAATGACCGATACCCTTTACAGATAAATTTTGTGGTAACTACTACTACTACTAGATTCTTAAACTGTTCAGATGTACAGTTTGTTAATCTATTCAGTCACAGATAGTTAATTTTCCTGAATTAGTCTAAAAATTGGTGCTAGTTAACTTTGTCCATTAATGATGTCAGCTAATCGTTTTTATGTTTTCTAGTGTCATGCAAAAAACTGGGTAAAATACAAGTTGTACAAATAGGTCAACAGGACAAGTTAAATTGTTGCACTGGTAAATTCAAAGGTGAGTCTTACAATACAGTACTTTGGCACTGTTTCAATTCTTATATACTTGAAAGTAAATGACTTAATTTGGTATTAACTTTGTATAAAATATTATTTACATAATAGCCTTGTAAGACACATGCATTTCTGTTAGGTTACGAATTATATTTTAAGTTCAAGCGAATCTCATAGTAACTCAGATGAGTTCCTGAGACAGCCAGATGGGGAATTTCCTCTCCCCATCCTTGAAGTGATCACCTCAAAACCCACCCAAATAGCCGCCTTCTGTTGCAACAGCTTTCAGAGTCAGTCAGAAGATGGTGGTAAAAGAAATTTGGTACACAGAATTTATCCTCATATTTGACCTGTCCCTATTACTTCTTACTTTGCTTCACCTTACACATTTTATCTGACTTTTTGCCCCAAATTCATGTATCTAAGGATGCATGTCATTTTAGCAGTCCTGCAAAAACTATAGTAGATCTTCTGTTTTAGAGATGTTTCTATCAAAAAACTTCTTCTTTTTTTTTTTCTTTTTTTTTTTTTTTTCCATAGTATCTTTGGTCTCAAAGATGTTAGTGTCCCTAACATTTATGTTTAAGATTTTAAGTTTAAACAAGTTCCTTGGGACTGAGAGTTGTTCAGTCATGGTACAATAACATGAAGCTTTGGTGCCTTTTCTAACATGTATTGGTTTATGTTTGTTTGGGTATTTTTTGTTTTGGTTTGATTTGTTTCTTGTTTGTTTGTTTGTTTTCAGTTTGGTTTGGTTTGGTTTTGGTTGTTTGGAGTTTTTGTTTTGGTTTGTTTGTTTGGTTTTTTGTTTATTATAATAAAACAAATATTTGTTTGGAAGAGAACAAAATAAAGCAGTTTTCATGTTAAAGGCCTCAAAAAATAAATGACCTCAGAGAACCCTGTACAGTCGCTGACTAAGTAACAAACATACTTTTGAACCTGGAAAGATGACTGACTGAAAGGTCACAGATTAAATGCTTATTCTCAGTTGCCAAAATCAACATTTCCATCTTCTTTCTCTTTTTGTGTTCTGTAAGAGCTATTATAGCTATGCACAAAGGCTATTACTACAGCCTATTGGTTTGTATTAAGAAAACAAAAAGTGCAGCACTCTTAACAAAATGGGACTTGAAAAAAAATACAGCTCCTCGACTTACTCAGCCTTTAAAGACTCACTGATTTATAATTTAGTAAAAGTTGGATTGAATTTAGTCTAAATTGAGTAATTAGTAAATCCACTTTCCAGTTCAGAATGAATCTTTTTTTTTTCCCCCTCAGTTCACTGCTGTTTTGTTTTTCTTCTTTTTTGTTTCTATATTCTGTATAACATAATGCATATAGAAGTCTATGTATTCTTTATATTATGTGAATTATTCTTTCATAGATAATATTTGTTTGTCCCCACATTGTTAGAAGGAAATTGTGTTGCCTAGTTGTATTTTTAACAAATCTTTTGAAAGTCAACTATCTTCAGGATACATCAGTATGAGGAGCTTTAAACTGGCAAGGATGAATGAGAGTCTGAAGAAGAAGAAAAAGTTAATCTCTGAGATCTCTCATTCATTGAAGCTACACTCTAACCTTAAAATGAATAGTTCAGGTGGTAGAATAAGAAGCAATGACAGAATAGAGAGGTATATTTACATCGATGCTTGTCCAGGTATTGGAAATATTCATGAAGAAAAATAATATGAAAAGGAATACAGGCCATTGCTTCCAATATTTTTCACAAAGGAGGAAATAATTATGTTAAATAGGTCCCTTTTTCATGTAGATGTCTTGTCCAGATACATCTTGCTATTCTAAATGTTTGTGTTTTGGTTTGTCCATCTGTCATCTCCCCACTCCCCCCTTCTCCTTACTACATAGCTTAAATGAAACACATGGCACACAGCTATCAAGTTTAGGGTTATTTTAGACTTCCTATGTCAATAGAAGGAAAGAAACTTATCTAAATGGTATTCAAAATAACTGAATAGATATCTAACAGGCAGTATGAATACCTTTCATAAGGATACAGACTCACATATTCATAATCTTCATCCATATTCTATTACTATTGCAGTAATAATGGGAATTTCTCAAGTACAACATTTGTAAATAAAAGTAAAAAAAAAAACCAAAACCAAACCTATATTGATTCTATTAAATGTATTTTTTAGAAGCAAACGTACAGACAATGAATCTAATTTCAGAAAACCAGTAATCTATTGTATCCATTGTACTATATTGTGCTCTTCTGCAGAAAACACACTGTTTCATTACCCAAATATTAAGAAATTAGTGAGGTTATAGGTTAGAATGCTACTTCGAAGTTGTCTATTAGAAAGAATCTGAGTTTCTTAGAAAAAAACCCTTTGATATGTATTTCTCCATGTAAGTTAATCTATATTATTTAATATTTCTCTTTCCAGTTGGAAGCAATTCTTTTGCATTTACAACACAGTTCTGAGCACATGGAATTCAATAAAAACATTCTCATCAACTTTAAATAGATTTTGGATTAGGCCTTTAAAAACAAAAAGAAGTGCTTTGTAAGTTTCTAGCAGTACTGTTTTGCTAAGTGTAAAATCTTTTAGAAATCATTTTCAGAGCAATTTTTGTTTGCCTGAATGTGCTTCTTTTTTTTTTCTCTTCTTTTTTTTTTTTTCTTATGATTTTTTATTTTTTTATGTTCCATTAAAAAGTGCAGAGATGGCTAAAGCCAAAAATGAAAAATTCAGGACTAAATACTTGGATATAATTATTATACAGAGTCCTGCTTGTGGTTTGCAATTTCATCAAATATCAATAATGTATTTAAAACACATAACTGTTCTTATGGGTTCTTTTTTTTACTTATGTGTTCTTTTCTATTTCTATGTAGTTTTATGCATGTTTAATACTAAATCTAAGAGTTTTTAAAAATGCACTGCAATATGCTCTAACAAATTGTTAAAACTTTATTTTCTGTCCACCATGTATAAAGTTCTGTCATCTCTCATTCTATTTTATTTTCCAAGCATTCATTTGTGGAATAATACAAAGATATTTCATAAGTAACCACTAGAAAGACTGTGTATCGCAATGGCACCTGCTTTATTTTTTATGAGACAATAAATGTTCTTTGAAACTCGATATCTCCTTGAGATTGCATAGAGAGAGAAAAAAAATCCTCTCCTGTTCATTCATACATGTTATATGTAATTTTATTACAGATTGGGTAGAACAAAATTTCCTTGATTTCTATAAGCACAAAATCCATCATTGTTGTGATACAAAGTAACCTAGAAAAAGGTTTTAATGAAGCTTGGTATAGTGTTTTTTGGCATACATTGGGCAAGAGATGACAATGACATGTCAAAATATATAGTGCTAGGCTGTATCTTTAATATTTAATAGGTCTTCCTAAAGAGGTATGTCTATTTACCAGAAATTTAAATATATTAAATTGAATTTACTCACTTAGGAAAGCAATAGTTTCTTACTAAACTAGATAACAGTATTTGCTGAGATATCAGTTCCTGATGTTATGTTAAACACTTTCACCAAAAATGGACAATAAGATAGATAACAACTAATTGGTTTAAATGGTCAGAAAGGCAGATTTTTGTTAGATATAGGGGAAAAGCATTCAAATCATAAGAACTTGGAGAAATATCATATTTCTACCACAAGGAATTAGTTAGATGGACATTCCTCAGCAATTAAATAAATATATATTCAATCTCTTTTGGATTCTCCTAACCATGTGGTAAAATTTCATTTAGACTAGAGGGACAGCAAATATTGAGAATAATGAAAAGGCCAGTCATTAGCACAGAATAATTTTCCCACCTTCTTCCATACTTCTTCATGTAGGTGCTTGTAGAATTTTTTTTTTTTTTTTTTTTTTTTTTTTAAAGGAATTTGTTCAGGGGTTTCTTTTGGCCTTTTTATGTGGCAAGACAGACTAAATCAATGAAAAGC
>JANHGN010003592.1:15974-28554 GCA_024605025.1 Megaceryle maxima | reverse complement strand
TAATGTAGGTGTTTGTAGAATTTTTTTTTTTTTTTTTTTTTTTTTCTTACAGGAATTGATTCAGGGAGCTCTTTTGACCTTTTTATGTGGCAAGACAGACTAGATAAATGAAAGACTCCTTTGTGGCTTTACAGAATGTAACATCTTCTTGAATGGCAAAAATGTCCCAGACAGAAATAAAATTAGCAAATGAGTTTCTCAGTTTTTTAACCAAAGGGTGATGTACCTTTAAACAGTGGTTAGGAATCTTCAGCAGATTCTGAACTGAACCCTCACTTCCTGATTTTCTAACTAATGCCTTAACTGGAGATTTTCTGTCCTCTTTCCAAAATGCATAGTAAACAAACTCAAAAGGGAAAATAAGCTAGCTAGTATATGTTTGCAAATATAAGATGTATAAATTATCTAGCAGATCACAATAGACACTTCATTTGATGGCTATAGTTACTGAAGTACATTGGTTTAGAGCTGCAAAACAGAGACTGTATTCAGTTTGTTTAGCAGCACTGATACTTGTCACACATAAAGAGAAACTGGGATTATGGTAAAATCTGGCCCCAGCTAGATTTTATTGCAGTGACGTACAGAGCTTATGGAGATATTTCTGAAACTGGAAATTACAACCCACAGGAATTAGAGGATTTTAAAAGCCCTGGTGAGATGTAACATTTCTTAAGAACAATAGATTACAACATTTTTATTCTGTACTGCTTTAGATAATTACTTTTAAAAGTCAGGGGGTTTTGTCAATCCTGCATATAATAAATTAATATGCATGTTGTTTCCTTATTAAGTCTTTAAATTCAACAGATGAAAATCTCTTTCCTCCAGTAAATACACTTGATTACTTTTCATTGGCAGTCATCTATAAAGAGGCAGCTCCAATGAAGAAATGTGCTGAAAGCAAATACCTTTTGATCTCTGAAACTTTATTTTCACTCTTTATAGAAATAAACACATTTATGGTTTGTTTATTGCTTGCAGAAAGAAAGCTTGTTCATCCTCCTCCCCTCCACTCCTTTCATTTGCTGGTCTAGCTACTGAGTGGAGTCTAATCACAAGATGTCTGTGTATATCAAGCAGATGTTCACTGGCAACAGAAAATCAACGTCTGGCATGCAGCTATATTGGGTTTTTAGACTGCACTGAGCACACTTACTTGAAAAGCAATGTTTTGTGTCACTATATCTGTATTTCATAATAAAGAGCAAGTGCTCACTTGAAGTTATGGATTGCCTCTATTGTCATTCCATTGCAATGTGTTTTACAGATGTCTGCAAATGAGTTTTAGGCTGAACTCTCTTTGCTTCTGAACCATAAGGAAGTATGATATGCTATCCGTCTGGTATTTAGATATTAAATTTTCTTTGAAGATCAGTCAGAATCCCCTTGAATTCATTTAAAAACTTAGAAAAACTTATACAAAACAAGACTATTGGCAGCTGAAGTCTGACCAATGGGTCTGACAGGTTTTCAGCACATTATGTTTAGCTGGTGGTGATGTAGTAACAGCACTTTATTTCCTGTGAAGTTAACAGCTAGCTCTTAACTGAATGTGAAAACTTAGATGGGGTTTATCAGTTCCTACATGACATTTCATGGCTTTCTGCTCCTCTTGGTATCCTGGTCTCTATCTGTTATTATTGAAAGGGAGAGTAATGAAGCAGCAGCAGCACTGGAGCCATCCTTTCGGACTACATCTGACACAAGCACTGAGTGTTACATTATCTGCTTCAGTGAAGCAGAAAGAGGAAACCTTTGAGGAGCTGGTTGTACTCCCTAATTTTGTGTTGTTCTCAGCTTTGGATAGTCTAGTGCAACCCGTGGACTGCTCTAACTTCTGCCCGCTAGCAAAAGTTCCCAGAAACAGTCTGTCAGTGAGAGTAGCTATGAAACAGTCTGGTATCTCCACTTTTCTCTCTGCTATGATGTGTCTACACTGCCTATGATGGGAGGGCTGGTAGCAGGAGACACTTCCACACAAACATCCATGAAGGTGTCTTTCCCAATACTGGGCTATCATCAGCACAGGGGAATGAGACCTGCATCACCTCTCTGTTCACCACTCCAAATGGTATCAAAGCTGAGATACCCATACAGAATTTAATTCTGTCTTTTCTGGAGAAGAAAAGTTTAAATCCAAACATTTTTTTCACAGAAGTTTATTACCATGTTTGTTGCAAACAGAAACACTCCTACCACACTAAAACCAATGAGCTACCCTTTCAAACTACAGACATCGCCTCCATTTTATTGTGTACATTAGAACAGAATACTTTGCCAGCCACAAAAAGCAACAACTGAGAGAGGGATCAGCAGAGAAGTGGAAGAATAATGTATTGAAATTAAAGTATGTGAAATTCTGGATTAACAAATTACAGGTTTAATACATATTTTAAATCTCATGTTGCTGATCTACCCATCAGCAGACACTGGAAAATTTACTCATACTAGAGATGCTTAAGAAACAGTCTGCTGAAAGATATCTAGCACAGTTATGCACAAGTGCTTGTAGGATCTTCAGCTGAATTGACCTGACTGAAATTGCCAATTTACACATGTAATCTTAGTCAGAGGTTTTGTATGCAAGTGGATAATGTATGGATATTTGGGCTATGAATGCGTTCTCTTGCCTACCACAAAATGACACAGAAAATAAATTTCAGATATACCTTGGCAAATGGAAATAGAAATGCTATATGCCAAATATCTAATTGTCAGACTAGTTACTTTTGAGCATTGGTCTTCCTTATTGCAAATATTTCTTAAATTGAGACAATTATACTGACAGTCCAGAACCTGGGCTTCAAGCTCAGGTCTGCCAAAATCTTATTCAGCACAGCTAAGTAGTACCATAGACAACAGTAGTTCAGGGCTGCTGTACCTTGGATCATCTTGAACTCTTCCAGTAATGTGATTTATATTCTGGCCCAAATCTTTTCCTCCCTCTCTCACAGCTTTCTTATTTTATCAAAAAAAACCAAACCAAACCAAACCAAACCAAACAGACAGTAAAGAAATATAACCTCTAAATAAGTCACTTCTGCAGAAAGCTAATGTGCAAGAAATAGCCACAGCCTTTGGATTCTCTTCCTCTCCAGGACAGAAATAAAGCTTTTGAGAAGGTAAGCAAGAAAGTCTAGAGATAAGTGTTTCTATATTCAAGTGGAGTTTGAAGTGTTTCTTCTGTAAGGATAGTTTTCATATAATTAGACTGTTCAGCCACTCCCAAGACCACATTTTAACTTTTGCTTCTAATTCTATGTGCTCCACATAGGCTTTCCACAGAGATAATGGGCATCAGTGAGTTGTGGTCCTGCATTTTAACTCTTATCTTACTTCACAAAAGCATTGTCATGTCCTGTAGCATGTCCTTTCTGGACTCCATACGAAGAGGATACTGAAGTGCATGTCTCAAGGGTAAACCTAAACCCACAAGATCAATTTTAGGGATTGCTGATTCACACACAATGCCTGGATCATCTTGAGACAGGTTTCATCAAGTAGCAGGCACTTCAGCTTTGGTATCATGCTTATTACTGGAACCAGTGGAGGTTACAGAGCTATCATATGATTAATGACTGAACCTGTTCAGGGATTGGTTATTCAGTAGACTCAATATAGGTGCAATATACTAGTTACCTATCCCAGTGGTTTACAGAAAAGGCTCACTACAGTAAGTAATGAGAACAGTACCAGTCCTGTGCTTAGTACTACACAGAAATAACAATTCTATTTTTAGGTATTAAGAAAGGAATTGAGCATGAAACAGAAGCATTAGAATGACAGTGTTTAATCCATGAGGCACGTCTTGAATAACATACATAAACGTACTTCACAAAATCTGTCACTAGACAGTGGAGATCATTGCCTCAGAGTGCTGTTGATTAAAAAGACTTTATAGCTCACTCCGCTCTCTGTTAAAGAGCACAAAAAAAACCCCAAGTAATATAGAGAAGATTATTATCATGTAGCTATTTCCTCAGAGAAAAACCCACATCATCCTTCTGCAGCTATTCCTTATGGCCCTTATTTTTGGTGTTTTGGCTACTGTTTCCATTCTTTCCATCTGGTAACTTGATTCATTTGTGTCACCAGAAGAACTTGGGTAATTTGCCTCTTCATCTCTTCAGCTGTCTGACAAACAGGCAAGTGTTTCCTTTCTCCCTACCTGTCTTTCTTGAAAGGACAGAAAGCATGACAATTAAGTACAGTGGTGAACAAGAAGAATCTAAAGATAAACATACTACTAAGTCTTCATTCAAGTCTTTTATAGTCACATGGAATGTCAGAGAAGTGAGAACTGAATCTCAAAAGAAAAAAAACCAAAACATTGAGAGAGAGCATCTAAAAGTTTCTTGAAGTACTTCATTCAGAATCATTAATGTTAAACCAGCAAACTGCAATTGGACAGTGTGGAAAAGCTCACTGTAAAATTAAATAGCAGTCTTTTTTCCTCATATTCCTTTTCTGCCTTGGCTGCCTATCCAAATTTGAGTGTTTCAGGGTGATTGCTTTATAGTTGGCGCATTTTCATAACACTATGGGCATAAAAAGGAATTATTGCTGTTACAGTGTGAGACACTCTTGATTTCTCTCTGATGAAACAGCAGTTCTGTGACTCTTTCACTACCTCATGGCTGGCCTATGATGCAATCAGAAGGTTCTCATTTGGTTTAAATGATGAAGATCTTAGAAGAGCTTAAGTGGAAAGTTTGCTTTGCCATTTTGCAGTTACACATAGGAAATGTCTGCCAGGCTGTGTGTTACACCACTGACATGGAGTCTGTCCAGCCAAGGAATCACTTCACCTCATCCCACCACTTACCACATACAGTTTCCCACCCTGGCTGATTAATAGTGTGCTGACCCTACAAGGCAGCCTTGTTTTTCTCCAGAGTTGTTACACTTCACTGGTTCTAAGTTTCTTTCAAAAGTGTCAGAATTAAAGACATGTTATAAATGCCACATTTTGTTTTGTTTCAGGAGTCCATCCTGGTGCTGTATTATCCAAGATGTACATAGAAGTTAAAAGACAGGCTTCTTTAGCCAGGATTCTTTTGCCCCTTCTGCCCTTCTCCATCAACATCCCTAATTTCTTCATTCATCACTGATGGCTTGTAAACTAAATGTATCAGTAAATACAAGATTAGTCCAGATTACTTCTTTAGCTGCTCAATGTCTTTTATTTCACCCTCTCTCTTTGACCTAGTTCATTGTTCAGTTTTATATTCCACCATAAAAACAAAAGCAAACACAAACACAAACAACCTAACAAACCATCAGCTTCTGTTTTCTCTGTTACTGCTCTTGTTTCTTCATGCTTTTTTTACCACTTGTGCATGGACATTCCTCCTACTGTCTTGCTGTTTAGGACTTAAAAAATGCTAATGAAGCCCTCTATCCCCCCTCATTTCCTTCCAATCCCAGCTGTGCCTCAGAAGAATTAGAAAGGTAAAGTCAAAAGCTCAGAAATGCACACCAGTTTCTGCTAGCGCTAATATCCCAGTGCAATCACACAATGAACGAAAAAGGAATAAGAAATAAAAATCACTGAATGTAGAGAGAACGCTGAACTTTTATGCAATATGCAGCATTAAAACTATTTATTACATTGTAGGACACCCTGTGTAATTTTGTTACTAAAAGAATAAAAAAAAATATTAATAAATCTCAAATACAGGCAGTACTTTAACAACAATGGAGCCTCTCATAACTTCAGTGTTTACATTATTATCTTCTAATTATGCTTTTTAAAAAATGCATACAATAAGATTTTATTGTTGTGCTTACAGTAAAATTTACAAGTTACCTGGGAACAAAACCTTATTTGTTTTGCTTTTAAATTAAAGACGAGCAACATTCTGTGGAAATGCAATTTTGATTAACATTGGGGTTCTTTTTAATAAATGAAATCTCAGCTTATAAAGGCTGTGGTCTGGAATTTATCATAAAGAACATCTCCCTGCTATAGTCTGCTGCTCTGATGCCACTGTCTCACTTAAGATAATTTGCAGCTTGTGTAAATTATCAGCTTCTCCCAGTCAATTTGGAGATGCTAGAACTCCGCATGATGCTGAGAAATAGGTGAGTGCAAGAAGTGATATTTATTTTCATAGCAAAGCAGACCTGAATATACAGCAATAAATAATGCAAAGTACATATATAGCATATGGAGTTGATGATGATCCAAAATACATGGCTGTTGAAGCCAATTTTCTGAAAAATTGTGATTAACTTCCTCTAATCATGTAATGATCTAAGAGAAAATTTGAAAAGAAAACATAAATTCTTCACTGACAGACAAGTTCAAATATCTGAACATGGCGCATGGGACAGCAATTAGTGAACAGAGTCACTATTAACCTCTGCAATCATTTCCAAACAAATGAAGAAAGAAGGTTGCAAAGCCATATGGTACATATATTATAAAGTAACCTGCTCCATTCTTTAGACTTACTATTACTGCTTTTGACACAGCTACAGGAAATAAAAAGCTACTGGAATGCAGACCAGGAAAATGTATTCCCAGAAGGCTTTGCAAAACCAGAGGCTCAAATCCTTGAGTAGAAACAGACCTTGCAAAGCAGTCTCCCATTCTCTGAAGCTTGGAGAATCTGCTGAAACGTAAAATACATTCTACAAGTGCGGCCATATTTTGTAGATGTGCTTTTAAGATACTTAAGAAAGGAAAAGAAAGGAAAGAAGAAAAATACTTTGAAAAGGGGGAAGTCTCCTCATGAAGGACTGAAATGTAGACTAAGAAAGAACTGAAGCACAAAGTCAAACAACTCATGCTTTGTGTGCAAGATTTGATTATTTTCTTTCTCTATCATTCTTCTTAATGTACTGTTAACCTCAATCAAGTATGTTCTTATTGCTAAGGCTGGTGGGGTTTTTTGTCATCAGTGCTTTATAATTTTTGTCATTCAGCCTAAGAACTGGACAATATTATGACTTTGAGTATTTGGTAAATTTGCCTACTAGCAAATTAAGGAGGTATCTTCCCTCTCTTTTCTGAGACTTGATGCCATAAAGATAGGATTTCTATTATGTTTCTAACAGCCATGCCACAAATAATAACACTAAGAAGATTCTGGAAAATAACCTTCCAAACCTTTTGTCAAACAAGTGGTATATACATAAGAGAAAATCTTAAAATGTAGTGTTTAAAGTTACTTGGGTACTTAAGCACCCAAATATATGGGGAAAGAATATCTTCCTAGTTCTATATATTGATTTTTATTGTGTGCCTTTCCCTATCTTTCACATATTGTAGTGAAATATGTAAGTATACCTAGCTAGCTGGACATTTTAAAATAATATTAAGTCCCCAGAAAAAACAAAACAAAACAAAACAAACATGTCTGATAATGCCTTTGAATCACATTATTTGTCTCACCTCCCTAGCTTCAGATAATGATTTCTTTTTTAGCAAAATGAGTCATGGAAAATATATTTCTGATATGTGATACCCAAACAACATAGAGACATTTTTACTTTCTTAGAGTTCAATTGTGCAGGATTACCTTTTCTGGATTGGCCTCTACACAAGAGAAATCCAAATGACAGATAAAGGACCTATTTTCTCAGAGATTTATTCTAAAACCCTTTTGAAATGACATAAAGGTGTTCATTTCAAGCTTATGAAGAGGTAGAACTTAGAAGAACTTGTCAGAGGAATTTATTTTGCCCCAGCACCATGTTACTACATATTAAAATCTGTGATCCACAAATCAGGTAAAAATTGCTTTTATAACATTGAAGAGGATGTTGAACACATGCTGACATTTAAATCAATAATCCATTTAAAAAAAAAAAAAAAAAAAGATTCTGCCTCAAGATACCTACCTAGCATCAGTCCAACATCTTTGCTCTGAAATGGTAATAATTAAACTGCAATGAAAGCATACATACTATAAATGAAATAAAGTTTGTGCAAAAATGTGATAGACTTAATCCGCCAGTGACTTCAATTTTATTGCCTAGTATGGGTAAAGTCTTGGATCACTGAAGGCACCGTGTCTAATACCACTGGATCTCATTTGGCATGTTCTGAAGAAATTAGCAAAAAAAAATCTTACATCTTGTCATAAATATAGCCTAGAAACACATCTTCATCAATAAAACAACAATGGCCTGCACATGACAACATTATTTGATCATTCGTCATTTAGCTATATTGATGACACTGATAGTTTATGATAGAGATAACATTAATAACACAATAAAATCTGCTAAAAATTGCCATCGTAGCAAAATTAAGGTTCTTTTTTATGGACACACCCCAAAGTGTATAGGCTTGTAAAAACTGAGGTAATTTGCTGACTTAAACACATCAGCAAATATTTTATTTGAATTGTTAAAAGGTATCAGTACTCTCTGAACAGTCACATATGGCTGTGCTATACTTACAAGAACCAGTCCAAAAGAGGAGCTATGTATAGAAGGGTAGCTGGAGGATATTCTATAAACAGCTGTCTGTCTTGGCTGAAAAGAGCAATATTCAGTGGTCAGTTACAGATAAGCTTTAGCACCCTCTGCTAGAGGCTTCTGCTCACCAGGATAGTGTTACTAAAGATCTAAATTTCCCAGAATATATCTTCTTTTTGTGTCTGGAAATTCCTTCTCATTACAAGCTATGGCTCTGCTGCTATTTACTATTGATTTCATAAATAAAGGATCGTGAAGTTGTTCTGAGGCAGGGAACAATAGAGATGTTAAAATTTGCTACATCTATTTTCTATCTTGTCAAGCTGGCTCAACAAGCTAAATGGAACTGTTTTGTTGTGATTACTGGACACAAAGAGCTAACCTCTCCCCTTGAAATATGAGATTAACCAGTGAAATACTGACAAAAATAACAGATCTCCAAGGTATTATATAAAAAATGTGGACACGGGGTTAAACACACAGTTGACCAACTGTTTTAAGGGTGGTGGTCTTGGCTAGTGGGTGGCCATGAGCAGTGACAGGGTGTAAGCTCTCCTATGAGACCATCCATGCCTGGATCAGGGAATACAACCACAGACTGCCTTTCCCCCTAACTGGCAACCCCAGCACTGCTTTAGTTCTCTTACTGGAAATGTGGCTGATACACATTCATGTGAAAGGAAAACAGGCCAGGCTCAATGTTACTTTGTAGTGATGGCTTGGGAAATGAGATCAAGATGATCACCTGCTGAATTTTAACACTGGTTTGTGTTTTTTTTGTTTTTATTGTGTCTTCTCACATTCAATGCCTATGTTTCCAAGATCTCTGTGGTATCATAAATTCACATAGAGCTATTCAGAACATTAAAGGTCCCAAAGATCCCACAAGTGAATTCACACAGGCCAGACAAAAATGTGAAGTTCAGTTACTAGAGGTCAAAGAGCTTATTAGTTTTCCTTATGAAGACTGTAAAAAAGTATTGAGTTTAAAAAGGAGAGACAACTATATACTGGGGGGAAAAAAATAAATATATATTTCCTCTATATGTCATTGTATTTGCAAGAGACAACAAAGCAACAAAGCTAACACAGGGAGAGGTAGGCAAAGGGAGGAGCAATGAGAGATATTAAGGAACAGAAAAGGAAATGGAAGGAAAAAGAGGCTGTAAACTAAAGCAAATTCTGGACCTTTTTTCATTATCATAAAGGTAAAATCAAGGAGAACAAGGTGGGGAGTAGGTGGGAAGTCAATAAATGGGTTCAAGATGCTGAAAGGAAAAGTATTTAGAATAGAAGAATATGGTGATGATTTTGACAGCAACACCTTAGACTGCAATGGGAAAGAACCTAGCCAGGAGAAGGAAAGGGTTGTCAAGGGGATAATGAGGATGAAGCAACAGCACAGGGAAAATTGAGTAATAAGACTAAGTCTCTAGAAATCCATCACACTGGCCAGATTTGAATCTACTTTACTTAGATGTATCCTTTGGCTTCTGTGGTTAATGGGGATCTCTGTCAGAGCAAAATACATTATTCTTTAGCAATACCCAGATTGATGCTTTTACAGAAGAAAAACACCCTTTTGGTTTTGTCTCAACAATTTGTGAAAATGGAAATGAAGTAGGAAAGTGTACATTTTTTCAGTTAGACGATAAATTTTCCAATAGGACAGATACATACAGGTTTGCTATTTGTTCAGAGGAATGAAATGTCACCATATTTACAAAAAAGTCTCAGTTTGCAAAAAAATATAATGAAGTTTCACTTGGTTGAAATTGAGGAATGCTAGTGACAGCATCACAGTTTTTGCAACTGCACCAAAATGAGTAGGCTAGAACAATGGCTGCTGTTGCCAATATTTCTTCCCTTATTTTAATCACCGTGGTTCTAGAGGTGCCAAATCAGTCTTTCTGGCTAAAAATTCAAAGCCTGCCAGAAGCAAAAACTATAAAACCTTTACAGCTAATAATGTATGTCTTGGGCCTAATCCTACAAACATGCATGTAGGTAATTTTACTTGCATGGTGAATCCCATTTACTTTTCTAGGTTTATTTCTGTTACTAAAATTCCTCATGTATGTAGGAGTTTAGAAGCCTGGACCTGTTCTTCACTTTTTCTGCCATGTGCTGGCAGTGTTTAAGTGACACTTAAAAAAAGATCCCAGACAGGAGCATAAAGAAGTCCAAAGAGAGTAATTAAAAAATGGGCAAAGCACTGTAACAATTAAGATAGCAAGGCTTGTCTATAACTAAAGCTGGTGACTTCTGTAGGAGCTATATAAATGCACTGAGAACCCTTTTAAAATTTTGCTTGGTTCTTTCCCTCTTTTTCATAAATGAATAGAGCTATTCATTTCAATGGAACTTTTGTCTGTGTGGGTCTGGAAAGCTGTCTGAGGAACTCACAGCTCCAGGTAGCAAATGTTTGTAGAATCCCAAATGTTGGACAGCCTGTAATACTACTCTGGATGTCCTCAGAGCAAATTAAAGTGGTTCAGTAGACAACTTCAACTGCAGAGATTAAAACAAACTAAATGATTTGCCATATCAAATAATTGGATACTTCTAATAGATCAGAAAAAAGAATCATACAAGAATTGATCTTCCTTTGCCTAGGCCAATATACAGCAGTATTGGTAGAGATAGAAAAAGGTACATAACTTCTGAGTGTTAATGGCAATAAAGAAAATACATTTAAGGAAGTCTATCATTAAAGATTCAATGTTGTCTTCACTAAAACAAGAAAAAAAGAGAAAATTAAGTGCTTACACACTCTAAGATGCACACTCAAATTGAAAGATTAACTCTTTTGCCACCATATGCACTTTATTTCCACAACCTCAGTATCAGTTATAAGTAGGAATTTATGACATACTCTTTAGCATCTGAAAAGACATGCCAAGGATTAACAGGACACCTGTAAATTTATGACATTTATTTGTCTAAAGGCTTCCTCCTCACAAGCTTTGCCTATCTCCATCAAGTTAAGATTTCATCATGCTTTCAGAGCCATGAATAACTCTCTCTCATCTATCCATCACTGCCTCTATTCATTTTGTCTGTTTCTGGTCCCACCTCATTTGGCAGACTCTCCACAACTTTTGCCACTTCAACTCAGGCTAACCTGAGGGCTTTGGTTTTTGTTTTCTATTTAGCTCCCAGTTCTTAGGGGTTATTCATGAAGATAGTTCCTCCCTGACATACCCTTCAGAAAAGCTGATAATTAGTGAAATTAGTGAAGAGACACAACGAAAGAATAATTTTTTAAACTGAAAATAAAAGTCCATAACAAATCATAGCAAGGTCAATGCCTGCTGAATTATTCAATTTACATGTTAAATTAATCTTTTTTTCTTTCTGCTATCCCATGGTTTCCCTACTGACCTTAAAGTTCCTAATACATTGCTGACCTTACCAGAGAAAATTATTAAGAGCACACTTTGGAATTACTACAGTTCTTGAGCTATTCCTTTGCATAGGAATAATTCCCCTGAAACTTAATAGCCCCCTAAGGTGGTGCACTTAAGACCCATGGAGCACACAATTTGATATCTGCATAGAAATAGCAAAAATAAATAAATTACTAGACCTAGGTTGCCCTGATATTATATGTGACCATCTCTTTCCAATATAGAAAGGTACCTGTTTGCAGTGAGAGGTGATGCATTTTGTTTACAGATGGATTTTAATGGAGAAGGTTTAAGTACCTTCCAGCTGTCTTTGAAAGGACTTGTCAGAACTTTCCTCTGAAAGGAAAGTAGAGGTATTCAGGAAATAGCAATAGCTTTAGTAAATCATAAACTGAAGTCTGTGAAAACTGAAACTACTCAGTATCACAAGGCTGAAGGAGGAGTGGGGAGAGAGAAACAAGTGACAATATGATTTGGGTTCAAAAAGAGCTTTTTGAACATAGTACCTCTTCTCATGCAAAATGAGTAGGAAAGGCAACAATTATTTCAAAAATTGTTCTGGGACACAAAGTTGATGACACAAAACATCCATCCTTGCCACAGATGAGCAGGTCGTGTTTTGCTTGATGCATCTCCCAGTGAATGCCTCTTTGGGTGTGTACCTGTACTTTCACACACAGCTGTATGTATTCAAGAAGATAAAAATATTTACAGAAAATGTACTGTAAAAAGACCAC
>JANHGN010003592.1:0-15950 GCA_024605025.1 Megaceryle maxima | reverse complement strand
AAATATAAACAAAAAAAAAAAAAAGCTTTTATCCTTCACGGCTAAACCTTGCCTGAAGTTCTTACTTTCAAATTTCCTCACTCTTCTGCTGGCTTAAGAACGTCTTGCAAAACAGGAAATATCTATAGTTCCTAGCAATAGGCTGGAGCCAACTCACAGGGTACACATGAAGTGTAAGTGTTATGGGCTTTTCTGGACCCTGTAGCAGTCCCATTTCCACCTGACTGAGGGAAAAGTGATTTGTTGCTGGGGTACTCAAGAATATCTGATAATATATCATTGCTTTATATCAACAACTTGCTCTTAAGATTCTCTTCTGGTACGTTCAGAATGTGAATGAACTTCCTAAAATATAGCTTTAAAAAATCTCAATGAAAATGGACCTTTTATAAACCAAGAAAGAAAAGAAAATTATTTTTCTGTTTATTATAATGAGAGTCAGGAGGTCAGATTCAGTTATCCCCACATAACCCCACTGAACTTGCTCAATGGGGTCGCAGTGCTGCAAGCCAGGGCAGAGCTTAGAGCAATGTGTAAATTCCAGAAAGAATAAACCTTCGTTACAGAGCTCAAAAGAATCCTTGTGCTCTCTGAAGGAAAGGTATAAAGAAATGCTTGTTAAAACTAGTAAACACAGTCCACTTTCTGGAAAAAGAGAGGGGATTTTGGTAAGAACTTGTGGCTCTCATACCCAGCAAGGTGAAATTTCTGCAAGAGAAAAAATAGCCAGCTAGAATTAAAAAAAACACTACATGTTTTGTACATCTTTATAATTGTGTGACACATTCCTATGGGATAGATTTTCTGCAGGAAAAATCAACATCTTAGTAACCGACACTATCATGTAGTGCTTTTAACTCTCTTCACATTTTTTTCTCTTTAATACAAAATTTATTCTTTTCAGAACTCAATAAGCAGGCTATATTTTTTTCAACCAAACCTTATATTGTGCTAGTATTATCTCATTATCTGTGCAAGTCCTGTTTATTTCAAATACTTAAATTGCTTTAAACTGTCTCCTGGAATCACTCCAGAGGAAGAAAGAAGCAGAATGCTTGTGTTTGTGTGAGGAAGAGAGAAAAAGAGGAGAGAGATCTTTTGCTTTGAGAGAAATATCAAATTTATTTAAAGAATGTTGAAGTCATCTTACAACTGTAGGTCTGACAAAGCCAGGAGTGGTTTTTAGTATTTTACCACCCTCACAAAGAAAGCCCATGCTCTCACCACACCAGTCAATTGGTCTTGTTTACTGCCTGGAAAATAGGCAAGTGAGATCCTTCATAGATTTAGTGCAGCCCCTGGGGATGCTGTACCGTCCATGCAGGATGCTGGACCGTGGATACTCATTCCAGTTTATCACAGGTGCTGCCCTTGGTCCTATTTGCCTTAAGAGGGCTTGTTGACAAGAAATCTGCAGTCTCATTCTCTCTTCCCACCCATCAGCACAAAGTTAATAGGCTTCATGGTTTTCTGACTTGCAGAATGTAGGTGTGTTTGTACACCTGCATGGAGGCTCTTTTTTTTCCCCATTTTGTCCCAGTGTAGACACATCATGACATTTGAATTGTTTCTTGGGCTCTGCATGCCTGCAGAGGGGGCCAGAGAATGTAGTCTCTGACTACCTAATCCCAGTGAATGTCTCATTCTAGAAAACCTGTGAAGTATACAATATTTTGAACAGAGACAATGGGAAGCACAATGTAACTCAGTGTTTTGATAATGTATTGCTCTCTGAAGCAATCTGCTCATCACAGCTTTTACTTTAGTAATTCACTAACCCTTTTCAGCCCTTCTGACTCTGAAAAACCCACTAATTTTCTTATCAGTCATTTCTATTTTTCACTTCACCTTTTGTGGAACATGTACCAATAGAGTCTTAATGATTGTTGTATTTTTAAAGAATTCTCTCAGAAGTTAAATGCAATATGACTTTTCCAAAACAGTATGGAAAAAGAAAAGAGAAATAATGATCCATCTGTAAATTCTCCATGTACCACAGTCATTTATTACTTCATACTGAAATTTGAAATATGAGAACAAAGCAGAGGCGAAGCCAAATAAAAAAGCCACACCAGAAAGTAACATCTGCAAAATTCTATGAAAAAAAAATGCACAAATGTTATGAATTAAACCTTTTCTGGCTTTCCTTACAGCTGCACAACCTCACACTCAGAAAGACAGGAAGGACTATCAAAATATTTCCTATTGAATTGTAAGCAGCAGAAGCCCATACCATTTATTGGAAACATTAAATACAAGTCTGTGTGCTGGCATATTCAAGAAAATGTAACAGCTGACAAAAAATTAAAATGGGAATCATGGAATGCAATGTAAAGTTCAAGTAATTTAAACTTTTATCTTTAACTCAGTCTTTACTATGGCTACAGTTGATTTTGCTAATAAGTTGTATGTGGAGTTGTATGTAATATGTGGAGAGGATGGTGCATCTCACATTGAGAAGGCATACTGAACTTCTGAAAAACAAACAAACAAACAAAACCCACCAAATTTTTTGTTGGAAAACACTAGCTTGTGAAAGATGAAAGTGCTCCAAAGAACAGGCATGTTTCTGTGACTTTTAATTTTGGTAAAGAATCCTATAGAATTCCAATAATAATGACATGTGCCTTTTCAAACACTTCTTTTGACATACCAAGTTATTATTTTAGGATTAAGGAAAAAAAAAAAAAGGCAACAAAAGAAACAACTAGTTTGAAATGTTAAAAATTCAGAAGTCATTTACAATCATCTGTAAACTCTTTCATTCTGTTGGTTTATGGACCTTTTTCAAAGTTAAAGCTTGCCTTAATGTTTACAAAAGGAAACCTCAAAAATCTGAAGAAATATCCCAGATTAACTGCTTCACAATCAGTAACTGGCTGCTTATACTGAAATGTGGTCTGTATCATTGAAGTCAGTCTGGGAAGGATTGGGATTCGAAATAAGTAAAAAATTTCTAGCCACAGAGCAGATACTGCAGGGCAAAGCATGTTTCAGGAAGATTTTCAGTGATAAAATTTTAGATTACATACTTGCTGACTTGTGGATTAGTGTAAGAAAATTAATACAGCTATTTCTCCTATCAAGCATGTTAACATTCCTCAATGCACTAATATCAGCATAATAATTATTTTATTTTGACAAATACTGATGTGAAATTCTTTCTGTCCAATATCTTACCTACTTCCATACTGTAGGAATTTGCAGGCAGGTAAATGCATATGACCGCACTCTGCATCCAGAAGAAAGGAGGACTGTGGTATCACTGAAATATGCTTTGAAACCTCTCTGTAAAGAGCTGTTCATGCAAAGTCATTTACCAAAGGATCCCTCAAACAACCCCAGCTGTCATGGCCTTTCCCATATGAAATGCCCTGTGAAACTGCGCTTTGAGTTTTCCTTCATTAAATGTTGCTGTAGGAATCCTTAAGCGAGAAAAATATCTTTTCTTCAATAACTGGTTAGAAACTGGAAACATATCTACTATCCTTCTAGGCAGATGCAGAATCTAAGAGCTATAATGGAAAATAAATGCTGATGCTATGGAGACATTTGCCAGGAGACAAAAGCATTTCCTTATGCTTATGTGTACTCATATACAAAACTTATGGTTTTGCAGGTGAAGCCCGAAATTATTTATAAATAAAATAGATCACTTTTCCCCAAAGCTAAGATATTCTGAAAGATGCTGCTGTTTCTGGAGATGACACCAAAATTACAAGCATAAAGAAGAAAAAGCCACAACCATTAGATAAACTTTATACAAGACAAACATCATGTGTTTGTATTAAACATTTTCTATCTTTACCTTGCTATTAAATACAGGGAATCATGTGTTTGTATATAGGTTTATGCTTTTGACAAAAATAGATTTGTTTGCAAGCCAAAGGCTGGATGTTACATTTACAAAGACTATGCTGTTACCAACGCTGGAAGCACATGTCCATGTCTGAGAGAAAGAATTGTTCTTGAAAAATGAGGCTGATAAAATATTCATAAAAGCATGTATCAAGTGAAATCAAAGATTTGCAGGATCAAACTAATTAAAGAGAGAGAGAGCACAAAGTATTTTTCACGCATGTTAAAATCATGCACAGAAATGAGCTGCCCGAGATGACACAATCTGGGCCATATCACTGTCCTTTTCATCACAGAAAGATGGGAGAGAATGTTTGTAAGTGATTATTAACACACTAAAAAACCCAACCCTGTTTCTTTCCTCTGACTTACTCTCTCTTTGGATCTAAACTCACTGGGATACAGCAGCACAGTGGTCCTGTCAGTTAGCACACAGGAGGAATGGAAACACTGACAGTGACAGCTATATTCAAGCCTATAAAGAACCCTGTGTCTCTTTGTCACTAGTTTTTAGTAACATTCCAGCCTTTAAACCTTCATATATATAGTCAGGGTTGCACTTGCATGATAGTAAAATATTTCTAAAATCCTGGAGGAGATTTCTATATTACAAACAAAACATAATGTGTATAGACTGCATAAATTGAAATGTTTGCATTAATTTTCACAAATAGGGACTTCCCTTAGTTGGCTATAGGGTTTATGGGCTTTGTGGTCAGGGTAAAGAGAATCTCTGCCTGTATTTGCAGTTCGACTTGGCACTGAAGTAGCAAATAAACTTTGCCTGTGGCTGCTTTCCAAAGCAAACAGAACTTTTATCTCTACTTGAAGTTTTTATTAAAACAATGAATATCACATTTAGTATTTATGAATTCCTTCTGTCCTGCACTAAAATGGACTATACAGAAGGATAATTTGGATAATTAGCTCAAACTGAAACCCAGGACAGAGGAAAATTGGTGTACAGTGCAATGTGTTAGGGTGGAAGGGTGATCAGATCTTGTGTGCCTCTGTTCACCTTCTTAACTCTACAGTGTCCAGAAAAAGAAACTTGACTCAGCTACAGTTCTTCTGGGAATGCTGTTCTGGCATGGCTCGTTTTCTTTCATTCACAGTGAACCTCCTTTTAAAAGTCATAATCTGCCCTGGAATCTGGTTTCGTATTTTGATTCAGAAACATACTAGCTCATTCTTCTACTTATTCCACAGTATGTTACATACCATTTTTCTGACACTGTCAAGCATATTTAACACCCCAGTAAAGGTATTAGGACCAACTTTTTGAACATTTAACTCTTATATAAAGTTTAGACTCTTCTGCATATAGAAAGCACTTAATGCTGGATCCCAGGAACTTGACATTGGTTATATACAGCTCACTGTTTCCAGCCACTCATGGATGGGCTCCAGATATTTCACTGACACGCAAAAGAATTTTATTTTATTTGAATACTCTTATAGTAGCTGTAAGCATTTTTCAAAAAAGGACCTCACTCAGGGTGATATATTTGGTGAACAAGCTTTTCAAATAATTCTTCCTGAGTCTACACTGTACTACTGTATTCTGATACTGTACATTAGAACTATTGCACTCCTCGCAGATGTTCCACCAACAGAAGTACTTCAAGCTGAGAAATTGCCTGCCACTATCAACCCACTGAAAATCAGTTTATATATCTGTTACTGTGCGAAAATAGTGAAGCTGAAATAAATGCTACCATGCTATGAAATTGAAGTAAAATGCAAACTCCAAGTTTTGTGGGCAAACAGCAGAAATATTTTAGAGAATGCCACTATAACTTCCTGGCTTCTGTTCCTTTAACAAAACAAAACCAGGCATTTCAAGTGCAGGCAGTATTAATTTGCTTGGGGAGATAGGTTATCCAAGGAATACTCTACTTTGTAGCACACGTGCTCCCTTTCACATGGCAGAGGAGCCACAGTGGGTCTGTCCAGCAGCCCTGTAACACTGCAGCCATATCAGTCCCTGTCAAACCACAGTATCCATATCCATGAAATTAGGGATGAAAAGATGTGCTAGGGCTATTGGTTCATCAGTGCAGGGTATTTCCTTCATTCCTTGTCCAGGTCATGCGGAAGGACAAGAAAATTTCCAAAATCTCACATTTTTCTCCAGAATGCTCTACTATTTTCATTTCTCACTGTCACTATTTTCCTAGTTGTGCAAAAATTACTATTTATATTCCAGATATTCCCCAAAGTAGCAGAGCCAGCACAAAGTCTGCAATAAGTACAGGGCACAAATACTTTTATTACAAAATACAATTTCTTAGCATGGTGCATTCCCTCTTACATCTGTGCTACTGTTGCTGGAAGTCATCTGAGAAGAACACTATGTTACAGAGGATGAGAGGTAGGCAGAAGCACAGCCACACTTATCTGGGCATTACTGGCTATGTAGCCGTTGCAAAACTGAAGAACCTACATAAAAAGCTAGTCAGGTATTTAGTTGTTAGCCTGACATGGTATCTGTGCTGCCATGACAGCATAGGCAGCTCAAGACTCTAGCATTTATCTTTCAAACATGGCATAATTGCCATTTCTTCCATTAGTGAAAACACTGTTTTAACTGTTATATATCAAGCTGTTACTTATGTCATTTGGATAATGTCTGCTCCCTGTTCATGATGATGAAGTGTTTCAAGCTAGAGAAAATTTTCCTGTGCACTAGGAAGAAGTGCAACTCACAGAAGCAAGAATTTTGCCTCATCTGCAGCCTGAGAAGATTCTCCAGGTGGAGCTGAGAAGCACAAAGGGACCCAGGGGCTAGAGCTGCATCACTCAATATTCCCGGTGCCTCTCTGCATTAATTGATTTTGGACTTCTGTTTGGAACTAGATTAATAAGGATGCTCCAGCTCTTTGGTTCTCAGATAAAAGTAAATAAAAGTTCAGAAGATGGAACAGAATTAATACAGGAGTGACACAAATTCAATTAAAAAACATTAACAGAAAACAGAAAATCTCCACTAACATAGGGAGAATTGGACCTCTTTCATCATCCTGCAATTAATGCAATCAAAAATTACCACTGAATGTCAGGCGTGGATATACAGAAACAACAGAAGGCATTCGCTCAGTTCCCCTCTTTTGTGCAGAACGTATAACTTCTGTTGGGTTGGTTTCTTTCCCTTTTGTTATGCTATTGCCAATCCTGAATGAAAGAGCTTACGAATATATAAAAAGATTTGGATGGAAATATAATTACCTGCAGTTTTGTAATTTGTAATTTCTAAAAACCCCAAACACCATGCTTAGCTTTTTAAAATTTAAATCCTCAGTTATGTCCCAACCACAAAAACACGCCTGTGCTATCATGTGGATCCCAGCAATTACAGTTTGTTTCTATGATCTTGACTATATAAGATTTCCAAGCAGTTATTTTGGACAAAACATATTTCTGTGTCATTATTAAACTTTTTAAGATCACTTTCTATGAATTCTACTACTTCAAATAAACAGGCTGATATTTCAGAGGAGATTAAAAAGTAGGTAAAGAACTTGATAGTTGCCAATTGGGTTTGTTTTGAAGAATGTGTTAGTAGGTGACAGTCTAAAATTAATGCAAGTATCTAAGTAAGGTCTCGACAGCCTGTGGCTGCTTATGTACTTCCCATTTAGACATTTCCTCTCTAAACTGCTCTAGAGGTGAATCCTCAGTGCATGAAGTATATCTAGCTCTGCTAGATTCAGCTTGAATGAGTTGGGGTTTGTCATGCTTCTGCCAGGTAAGATTAGAGACCTCTGTTTATTAGGCATTTTTTTCATGGTGTATGAAACCATTATATAATAATGGTTTGAGGGGGGGAAAAAAAGAAATATATTATCTGCAAAAGTATTAAAACTAGTAATTTTTCTCTTATTCATGCAACCATGTTTTGCTAGGTGAGCATTCTAGGTAAAAACAGAATGAAAATGAAAATTAGTATCATCCTATCTCTAGATTAGTGTGGCATGGAACCAAAAGCAGTACATAGCAGCAATAGAGAAAATATCCAGTGTTACTTTCAACAAAATTACCTCTGCTAGTACTTATGGCATGAACTTTTAATTTCTTATGAAATCTGCTCATTTAATTTTTCCATAAGGGAATCTATTACCTTGGTCAAGACAGATTTCTTTAAAGAGAGATTTCACCTCTAAGCAAAAAAAAAATCTTCATTTGATAGGCATAATGCAAAAAAGTAGGGAATATTTCATTTTCTTGGTCTTGGCAATGATCTTTTTAGAGGAAAAATGCATACGGATTTCTTTGACCGGGCTATTATTGTTACTGCTTACTCAAGCAAGTGCTTGAATAAACATGAATACCAATGAACAAACCTATAATAAATATCAAGCTATGTTTTTTCATGCAGAGCAATATCAGTTCATTTGTTAACCTGTATTCTTTTTTTCACAATTTAACCATAAGCAGCTGTCCACATTTCATTCTAATCACTCTTTAACTTGTACTACCATAACCCAACCTTGATGCATTTATTCAGGCTAGAGTATTCCATAATGCTTTCTTATGAAACAATCAGGCCTGAACTTTGCTCCAGTATTGTAAATAAATTCAACTCAACTTTACTTTTCAGTATAAATTTCCATATAAAAATAAAGAGCGTGCAGAAACACATGCCAGACAAGATTTTGGAATAGTAATGTATTCCTTCACATTGCTGTTAGTAAAGATTAATATATTTTTTGTTTAAAAGTTTTCCATGTACTCCTTTCTGTTTAAGTTTATTCCTGCCAAAATGAAATCAGTCTTTGTTTTGTACTTTGATGTATAGAAGATGATAGAGGCAGGATACCACCTACCCCTGCAATTCCCATCCCATTAAAGACTGGCTACTGGAAACTCTGTTTTCCTGATTACCAGTGAAATCTTCCAGATCACAGAATGTGTTCTGAGTCAATCTCTTTTCTTGGGATAAAAACAATCAACAGAGATCTGTACAGAATTATGGTGCCCTTTTTTTTTGTGTGTGACTATTATTTCTAATTCTAGCTGAATTATGGATCCAAGCCTGGAAGCACAGTATTCACACAGAAGCGAAATGAAGGAAGGAGATTCATGAAACTGGTTGAGTGACGTAGGACCCTAAATGTATTTAACTTCCAGTATCAGAAAGCTCATCAAATAGAGATGCATTCTGTTGGTATCTGATTCCCTAAGTTTGAGTTGTGAGTACCTACATCTGATTTCTGGTGGCAGTTATGTGTTTAAACAATATGAGCTCTGTTCATAAGTAACTGAAAATAATAAATTCAAATTGAAATTGGAGGCAGTTGCTAAGAAATTTTGACAATTGTTACTCAGCTGTTTTTTTTTCTGAGAGTTTTCTTGGCCCTGCTCTTCCAGCAACAAATTCCCATCAAAAATCCTGGGCATCTGAAAAGTGCATGGATGTCAGATTTGGTGGCATTGGTCTAACATTCAGTTGTCAGTTATGTTTGAGATAGAGATATAAGTGTAATGGCAGTCTTGTCGTAGCACAGCACAGTAATGACCTACCCAGTCACAAGTGATATGAGTTCACTATATGATAAAGCCCAACTGATTAGTTGCTTTCTAAGAAATGCCTCTGTCTTGCTCATTAAGCAGTGCCAGGAGAAGTTCTTTCAGATGATAGTGTGGTTAAAACATTTTCTCAATGTAGTAGCTGTTCTGTATTTCCTATCATGAACTTATATGGATTTCATTTTGTTCTATCTGCTTTCAAGAAGGCAGAACAAGGTCGTTATATGGAAAAGGAGTCCTATATGTAAAAAAAATAATAATTAAAAAAAAAATAAATCAACAAACCCTAAATAAATTGTAGAAAAGAAAACTTTATCTAAATTTATCTTAGCCTTTGACACTTCATCTACATTTCTCTCATCTGTCATGACAGATTTTATCAATAGTCCTCTTTGCCACGTACTGGTAAATGTCTGCATAACTTATAAGCCACAGGCATCCAGGACAGAGTGAAGGAACAAGCAGTACCTGCTTAAGACAGAAAATAGCAACTGTTTGTGAAAGGTACGATGAAGGTTTTCATGCGGCATAGTTTATCCAACTGTGAAAACATTACTTGGGATATTACTGAGCTGGTGCTCAGAGCACTTTTGGCTGCTGACCAGGATAAATGGTCCAAGCAGAGGTTGCTGACTGCAGATTAGCTACATACAGAGAAGACACAAAGAAAGAAGAGAAACATGACTCAAGAGAGCAGCATGTGAGTTGTGACAGTAACCCAGCATTTCAAGAGTTATTTTCCCTTGTGCCCTGCTCCTCAGTGAAATCTACTCTTCTTTCCACCTTCTCAACTAATCCCACCTTGCACTGTCCTTATGGGTTTACACCACCTGTAGTTGCAGTTGTTATCATATCTATTTCTTTGGGATGCTCTCTGATTTGAGACACAGTTGTATAAATGCTAAGGAAAAAAAAAATATCATAACACAAGGAGGCACAGGGTTCAACTACATCGCCACAACTTTTCAATTAAAATATTATCTTAAAATCACAGATAAAAAAGCTAATATGTCTTTTCTCCTACATATGACATCTCCCTTAATCACACTTCCATGACTTTTTCCACACTCTGAATGCAACTTTACTGTTTAATTCGATTGTCAGTTTGCATCTCAGATGGTCTTTCTGCATTCCAGTAATTCAGACTCTCCACTGAATGCCCCTCTGAGACCTTGTTGCATTCCCATTGCCATTCCACACTGTGCTCAAAGAAAAACTTGAAGGAGATTTATTATAGACAAAGTGAGAATGAGTCTATCTGTCCTAACCTGCTGGAAAGATCTCCATGTTCTAGGATACTCCTGTGTATATTAGCTTTTCACCCTGTTTGGAACTGGTTGAAGACATTAAGACAAAGACGGTATTTTGCCATAATCTAGTAAACAATGTTTAAAAATATTGTAACAAATTTATATTCTAAACACAAAAGAAAGCTCACATATTGTGAAATCTGTAATTGGATGCTCATGTTTGCTCTTGATTTTATAAGCAAACTACTCAGGTACCATGGAAGGTACAACAGGGTGAAACATGGTATACTGTTGGGTTCTTTTGTTGTAGATAATTTCAGAAGCAAGCTGGAGATCATCCATTACTGCTTCGAATACATCTAGCACCTCTAAAATATTAGGTATAGTACCCTTAAATGCTGAAGTAATATTGCACAGAAACCACTGAAACATAAACCTACTATTATGATATATTGAAGTTTTTCAGCCTTCAGGACATCCTCTTCTCAGCACTTTCATATCACAGCAATATACAACTATAAGAGATCTTCACTGAAGGGCTCACTCCTTAGTGTAATGAAGCATTATCAGCTACATATAGAATGACTTTTTTTCTGACCTTATCCCCAAGTGTGAAGGCTTGCATAGCCTTGAAGGGTAGCCTGGTGTAGTGTTTATTTCCCATTACGGTATTTTTAATAGTTTTCCCAGTTGAGATCTCCCATTTAGTTTTTCTGATATGCAAGCTAAATATTCCTGTTATAAATTAAAGAGAGGTGTTCTTATTTTATACTCAAAGAACACAGAGAATCAGCTCGCTAACAAACTTCTGTACATTGGAGGCTCTGTACATTCCGTGTTGTGTGAGGGTCTCACACTGTAACATAACATGTGGTGATCTTTTTCAGAAATCTTTAATAATTTTAACTGTGCCAACAAATGATCACATTTTCAACTATGCCAACTGCAATACATTTTTCCTCAGAGCTTCTAATATTCTCCTAGAGAAAGCCTGATTTATGGTTCTTGTACTCAGGTAAACTCACTTTACTATTGCTAAAAGTTGCACGTACATTGATGATGTACGTGTATCACCATCAGCAAGACGTACTGTCTTCTTGCTATCCCATCTTTTTTACTTCTATAAAGTAATTAGCAAAGTGGCTGACAACCTGCTACATACACCTCCACTTACATACCTATGTCACCACACATTTCCACCTGTTACGCTCCAGCCTATGCACAATCTTCTGCTCTATAAACTGATAATGTTCAAATCTACCATGGCTATTTCTTTATACTATGAAATTCTCAAAATGGTATAATTGCAAGGCACTTTGAATCTATAAAGGATTTTCCAACATTAATTCTTTCTCTATTTGAATATTATTTTAATTTGTAGAAACCAGCAGCAGCATCAATTAGAGATGCTTAATAGGTTTCCTAATGTGGTTGTGTATTTCACAGTTTATCATGCTTACAACACATTTTTGAAGATGGTTGCTGTGCTTCTCACAATCATTTTAATGTGCTGGTTTTATTACAAACAAATCTGTTATTTGCTGAGCATTTATCACTTCTTTTTAGATTAGTTCATGTTTCTTAAGTAGATGCTCTTTTAACTGCAAAACACTATTCTAAGATTCCCTTTTAAATTCACATTCCTGTGTTGCAGTAATGATGACAGAACACAAATGGAACTGTAATTCCCTGTCAGAAGGACATGTAAAAGGAAAGGATTTCAGTAGGACTGTCACTATTAAAATGGCATATTCATTCCCTTCTTAGCCCATGCACTAACTCTTAAAAATCAAATATTTGTTTTACTCTGCAGTTCTATACCATTGTGGTTAATGTTCTCCGTGGACCATTTTTAGTAGATACATTACACCTTTCTCACATCCTAATTTCGTGTGGCTTTCCCAACTAATAGGAAATTTGCAATGCCCTATTTTCATTCTTTGACAGGTTTCTTATTAGGTAGAATATTTTCATTACTCCATTCTTTCCAAATTTTAAATTTTTCAATTTCTAAATGTAGTAGACTGGTGTGAGAAAATCTCTCAGCTAGCCTAATTTTATATATGCCAAAGCTATATAAAGTTGTATTTCCAGAGTGGATAATGGCCATATATATTGGTCTTAATGACAACTGCAACCAAGTTCTAGGTATAACTATGTCAAATTCCTCTTTCATAAGTGAGTCTTTTTTATCTGTTTGTTTGAAGACTTGGGAGGTGGGTGGTTGGTGCTGGTTTGGGTGTTTGTTTTTCACAAATCTGCATATCTACTTTGTGTTATTTGGAAAGGTTATTTGAGAGGTCTACATGATTCTGAATTCCTTATTTTCTGGCATCAAATCTCTCTTGACAAGTGCAAGTACAGAGTTGTGTTTCTACATAGTAGCTCATTTTAGGCATTCAACTATTGGTTACTAAATATTAAATTTGAAAAAAAAGGAAGCAGTCTTTTACATTTAGCAAAGGTTAGTCAGTGAAAATTGTAGATTTTAAAAATGTAGTTCTATAATTATTCTAAGTTGAATTCACTAAACCACAAACAAATGGTTTTCTAGTCTCCTGCTTCCAGAAAATCAAATAGAAGCTTGCAATTACTTGAACTGCACACCATTTTCCACAACATACATCTGCATACCACCTTCAGCATGAGTCAGAGAAGCTGGAGGAATACATATGTCCATGAAATAGATTAGCATTCTTGAGGCTTAACTTACTGCAAAGTCTTCTTGTTAAATTCATGGTGGTATAATGAGGAATTAAGAAATTATTATGATGTGCTCCTGCTTGAAGTCCTACTGTCAAATACTGGTCATCAAGCATTAACAGTTACTTTTATTTGAAGCTCATCTTTGAATAAAAAAAAAAAAAATAAAAAAAAATCATTTGTCCATTCCCTATGGATTTTGAATTTTTATATGGTTGTTACAGTTTGTTTCTGTTTATCTCTGATTAAATGTCTGTGAAAAATTATTGAAACAGATTCATCAGCAACATAAGCAAACCATATAAAATTTAGAACAAACACTGGCATCTGTGAGCAGCTATTTTCTTAGCTTTGAAAGTTCAGAAAAGCAAAAGCATCATTGAAACTAGTTCAACACTAGAGAGTATTGAACATTTATTTAAGTCAAAGGAAGCATTCTCAATGGCACAAAAAAGTAGCAAAATATCCCATCACTCCTTGAAAAGCAGTTATATGCTTGTTTTCTGTTCAATACTACTGAAAACCTTTCTTTCTATCTACTGTATAATCAACTTCCAGTAAAAAGATACTGGAAAGAGCAACTTTTCTCTCAGTAAAGAGTATTTGTTATCACAGAAAATATATTTACCCAAAAGTAAAATGTTTCAGCAGCTTTTTGCAGACCCTCTAAAATACAAGATTGCTAGAAACACTGTAGGCCAACAAATTTTTTAAAACTGACACTGTCAGGATTTTGTATCTAAGTGATCAAACACCCAATAAAGGCTTGAACTCAAAGTGTGTCATACTTAGTGTTGATATTTTTCTTCTTCAATTAATCTGTACTATGTCTAATGGATAATTACTTCACTCTCAACATAACATTTGGGTATATATTTGTATGCAGGTTTACCTAGTGAAGTAAAAATAAAAGTAAAATCTGAGAAAAAAGATTTGGAAGAAAAAATAATGAAACCTCTTTTTTTTTCAGAATGCACAACTATTAACATTCATGAAAGAGTTCATAGAGCATATTTTTTATCACCACATGCTGGTATTTCTTAAGTAATTGCTATGTTGAGTGCTCAAATTTACTGTTAGAATAAAATAAATACTTCTGGAACTTCTTTACTGTCCCATCATAATGGTTGATGCAACTTGCATTTTCTTTTTAACTGAATTTTTAAGATCTCACATATTAGCAACAATGTTCAAAACTTGGAGACAAAGAATTTCAGTCACCTGAGAAATTCCAGCATTTCAGCATCTAAATTGCTCCATATTGATACAGATGAGCAAAGAAAATATCTTCAAAATGGCAATTCTAAAAAAATCCACTTTGAAATGTTAGTCTGTTTGTGTTATTTTTTTTATATTCTTAGAAGTGAATGTTGGGGTTTTTTTCTGCTTGCAAAAGTGATCTGAAATGGTTTCAGTTTTATTTAACTGATTTTTAATTTAACAATGCATCATTATATCAACAGTAACAGTGCAGGTTCAGATCTTGCAAATCTTATATTATGGGAATTATAGATCACCAGGGATTCCTATTTAAGATGATAAAGACTCAAAACAGTATAGGCTGAGAACAGCACAGTTATGTGGTTTATTAGAGTGTTTTGAAATAACAGTTTAATTCAGATAAGAAATAATTTTTGGTTTGAGTCAAGCAGCTTAAAAAGTTGAATACATTTTGACTTTCCTCATCTCAAAAAAACCCACCTTAGAATGAACATCCATTAAAAAGTCTAGTTTGTAAAAACTGCATTACCAATTAAGAACATATTGTCACATGAAGTTTCCAACTATTTCTAGTTTAGACATTGTATAAAATGCTGTCTTTGCCAATTAGACATGCATCAGTCCTTCAGCACAAAGACATTTTACCATGTGATGTTCTAAAGCAAAAAGCACAACATTCATGAAAAGAGCACTGGGCTTGCAGAGTGAATATTTAGTTATTCTTTAGGTTATCATTTGTGGGTTTATGAAAGAACAAATGTTAAAAGGAGAGAAGGCGTTCTTTTGCAAGTAGAGAGAAATACAGATGATTACAATATAGAGTACAACATAATCATATATTCACTACACAAAACCAGCCACAGAAATATATACCAGAAATATATACATCCATTTTGAGAGTTACAGCAGATGTTCACTGTCCTAGTTTCAGTTGGGACAGAGTTAATATTCTTCCTGGCATAGTTGCTGTTATTAATAGGTGGTATAGTGCTGTTTTTTGGATTTAATATGAGAACAATGTTGATAACACACTGATTCTTCTAGGTGTTGCTAAGTAGTTATACTAAAACAAGGATTTTGCACCTTCACTTGTGCTCTGCCAGTGAGAAGGCTGGAGGGGCACAAGAAGTTGGGAGGGATCAAAGCCAGGACAGCCAGCCCAAACTGGCTCAAGGGTTATTCCTTAGGATGTCATGCTCAACATATAAATCGAGAGGAGTTGGCTGGTAGGTGCCAGTTGCTGCTGAGGGACTAGATAGGCACCAGTCAGCAGATGGTGAGCAATTGCATTGCGCATCACTTGTCTGTGTTGGGTTTTATTTCTCTCTTTTTTTATCTTCCTTTTCATTAGAATTATTATTATTACTATTATTATATTTTATTTTTATT